>OX940805.1:6632057-6770035 GCA_954870605.1 Acer campestre
AAAACGACACCACTTCATTTTGGAGCCTCTATAAATATGTTGCTTTCTCTTCTTAGATAACCTAGAGCTCATATTTGTGTTTCTTGAAAGCTAGAGAGTGACTTGCAAGATAAGTAAGCAAGACTTGATTTTTACCATCCAAAACATAATCACCCATCACCCCTTCATGATTCATACAGCATCTAGCATCTTCTAGGCATGATTTCTCATGGGTTTTCTTTATTGCTCACATGACTTGTAGTTAGAACATCATCTTCATCATTTTACATGTTCTTGCTTTACAAGATAGATTCTTTACGACTTGACTAGTTTCAAGAATTCTTTTTTATTATGTTTTGTGGTTTGTTTGTGATAGCTATTGCATATAGGGTTTTATTTGCACATATAGCTAAGTTGTTATGTATTTCATATAGCTACATGATATCTAGGAGTGTTTTGACATGTTCATCCATGACTAGGTAAGCTTAAATGGTTGACCTTGCATTTATGCATTTTGAATATCGCTCATATTCATATTAGGTTGTTTATCTCTTCTCTTTGAGAGTTAAGTCTTGTATTTACCTTTGGTAGTTTGCAAGCAAGAGCCTAGAATCACTATTAAAGGCCTACGGGTAGCAAAGACGGATTAGTAATCATATAGGTGTGATGCGGTCAACCTAGATTGTAATCGTATTTGCAATTAGTGGATTTGAAGGTTTGATTGGCAATTATGCCCATGAGTTTTATACCCTTTTAGGGTTTTCTCATGTAAAACAAATCATTATGTCATTTAGATAATTTCTGCACTTATTTTACGTAATGATTTGTGATAGAGAATATGGGTGTTTGCAATTAATATTGACTAACCAAAATAGTTAGCGATTAATTTGGTTAAAACCTATTAACCAATCCCCCCCCGCACCCCCCCCCCCCCCCCCCCCCCCCCTCCCTCCTAGGTTTATTTAGACACTTAGTTTATATATGTAAGATCCTTGATCTTTTGTGGCTTGATTCTACTGCAAAACTCTCTTTATTTATAATGGTTAGTTGCTTAGGTGGTTCTTGGTGAAAAGAAGCTTCAAAGGAGAAAAGCAACTTCTCATGCAAATATCGTCTTCAAGAGGAAAAGTGCATACTTGGATGCTAAGGTATCAAGATATTTCTTCCGTTTGCAAAGTGTAAGCATACACACACACACACACACAATTCATACATGTGTGTCCCTACATCGTTGTGGAAATATTTGGTATAACACATTCACATTTATTTAAGTATGCACATGCATTATTCTCATATTGACAAACATTATAGAATTGCATGTTTTATGACTATCGCTTGGATATGGCATGCTTGTGTGACATTGTGTTTATTTATTTAATTTTCTTGTATTTTGGACTTGAACATGATCTCATATGATTCCTTATTGAGTCCCAGTCATTTCGGTTACTCATTCATTAGGTTTCGAGTCCAAACAATGTAGCTACGCTACTTTGCGCTCTCATTCGTTGAGTTGTCTTCGTCGTCATTTTCCGAGATGAATTCTCAACTTTTTATCAAAGTTTTATAGTCTTTGTTGTGCATGAGGGAGTCACGATTTATAATCCGAAGACAGATTCGAAATTGGAGTTCGGAGGCCCAGATACGTGAAAGGAGCGAGAGGTGCGTGAAAGGAGCTTGCTCGGCCAAAGGCCAAGTAAAGAAGGCCACGTGTGGCACACGGCTATATTGCCCATCTGACCATGTGTGCTACACGTGCCCCACACGTGGTGCTTAGGTGGCATGTCTTGATTGGCTACCCATTTTCCCTCTCTCTCTTTTAAATCCTTTCCATTCCCTCTCATTCATTCTAAGAAGAAAATTTGAAAAAGAAAGACGTGCAAAAATTTTCTCTCAATTTTTAGTTTCTTATTTGATCATAACTCTCTCATACGAACTCGAAATCAAGTGATCCAAAAGCCAAAAATGTTGTTCTTGAAGAGTGCTACAAACCCCAAGTATTTTTATAGTCATTTGAGTTTGTGATTTTTCAAAGCATGCAGATTTCAGTCCAAGTCTCAACTTTTGTATGTGAAACTTCTTCTTCTCACTTTCTCTTTGATAATCTCTTTTAATATTTCTAATTGATAGATAAAATGTGCTAAGAATGATGTTAGTTCATACTCTAGGGTTGTTTGATCAATTGTTAATTGAGTTTTAGCTCTGTGATTTCTCTTGAACATATTTTAGCTAAACCTGATTGATCTTGAAATTGATTCTAGAAATATTATATATGATGTGCCTCATGATATTTTCTAGGTTTAATTTCATAATCTAAGAACTAAGATTTTGTGTAATATATTGAATATTCTAAATCTTGTTCTTATTGATTCACATGCTTTGGTTTTTAGGTGCATTTGTAATTGTTTGTTGAAAGCATATCCTAGAATATCTTTAAGCATGTTCATATAGCTTGATTGATCATCTTGCTTTATTTGTTTGTGATTTGCATCATTTACATCACTTAGATCATTGCCTTGTGAAAGATTGGAGTCTCTTGTCAAAGTGAGTGAAGCTTTGATTTGAGCAAGAAGTCTTGGTTAGGAAAGTTTTCTGGATAGCCAAGCAAAAGTCTTAGTTAGGAGTGTGGTACTCCAGATGGTTGAGCTAAGGAAGCTTGACTAGGATCTTGGTGATCTAGATAACTAAGCAATGAAATCTTCTAAAAGGCTTGATAGTCTTGGATAGGGAATTGTTTCCTAGAGGTGGAGGACACACCTTGGGAAGGGAGTAGGCTAGGTGATTCACTTGGCCTTAAGGGTAGATTAGGAGTTGATAGCTTAGGGTGGATATTATGTGTTGATTGTCTTGAGTGTGTAAGTCATTTTCATCATAGTGAATTGCTTTGCCAGTGGTTGTGGTATCAACCCGTGGATGTTTCCTCTTCGGAGGTTTTACCACTTAAAAATCACTTGTGTTGATTTTAATGTTTTTAGTTTCTTTACTTGCTTTATATTGTATTGCTTATAACACTTGTTTAATTGAACTTATATCATCTTGTTTTAGCAATTCTATTGTGAAGCTCTCTAATTGTGTGTATATTGGTTGTATGGAAAAGAAGTTTGAGAATTTGGGCATACACCTATTCAACCCCCCTCTAGGTATATTCTACATATAAGTCAGATGAGTTAAAGTCATTCAATGAATTCATTTGTCATTAGATTAGGTTTTCTCTTCTTATTCTCCCTCATTTTTCTCTTAAAGTCTTTTTGTGACCGATTGCGTTCTAGTGTATTCACTGTAAATCTCTTGTAATTTCTGTTGAGATTTTCTTGTGTAAAAGAGAGTGTTGAGTGGCTTGTATAATCGTGTGAAGAGAGATTTGTGATTACTCTAGTATAATCGTAGATTGGGTCTTGAATAGGTATGGTTGCTTTAGTTATGACAAATGTAGGGTTCTTTATGAATTCTAAGCTTAGTTTGGGTTGATTAGAGTTGTTTCTTGGCTTGTAAAACATTTATACAGTGGAGAAAGCTTCTGTGAAGGGCTCAACGTGGATGTAGGCTTGATTTAAGCTGAACCACGATAATTCTTGGTGTTGTTTGTTATTTCTATTTTTCTATTTCATTTCTTATTTGTTCTAAATTTTTTGATCTGCTATTCTGGTACTCTGTTTGTGTATTATTGCTTAAGTTTTTCTCTGGTAAGTACACAATGAGCATACTTATAACACACTTATCCACCTCATCACTTTTTACCAGAAAAGACAATGCAATTTGGTCAAATAATGTTTCTATGGCCAAAAGTGATGAGGTGGATAAGTGTGTTATAAGAATACTCACTGTTGTGTATCTACAAGAGAAAAACTCATTATTGCTTTTGTAAGTGATTCTTATAGGTTAAAAGCAAGCAAGTTTTCGGCTAGGGTTTGATTGAGTCAGTCTCAAACTCCTAACAAGGATTACGAATCTTTGTGTTAGATTCAAGTAAGTCACATTTATATAGAAACTCTACAGCGTACGTATGTGATATCAAAACTTTTCTTCTCATAATTAGGTGATATGAGGAGTACTGTGAGACAGACGAGAATGGAAGATCCACATTTTACTAATTATATGGGTTATAATATCATTAAATAAATAATTCTCATAGACTTTAGGATTAAATAAAAATAATACTAAAATCTTCATAAAGATAAAAAATAAGTAGACACCATCAACAAATATTCAAATTTCTATCTATCTATATATATATATATATATTGCCTTCAGTTTTTTCAAGGCATGCATGAAGGTAAGAATAATTTTGACATAGTCTGAATACATCTTATAAGTTTGGAGCGAATGAAAATTGTTTGATTTAATTTGTTTATAATTTCTTTAGATTATTAAATTATAAATTATTTTCTAAGAATATTAAACTACTAGACCCTTTGTAGGATACGAGTTAGAAACAATTAGAAAGTAACGTACTCCATCCAACATCCAACTCGCTATCTACAAAATAACTTTTCTCAGATGAAAAATGAACTCTAATTATATGGTTTTGTTGATATATGCATTATGGACATGAAGCTGTGGAATATTAAAAAGTCTAATTGATCACTCAATACAAATACTACTAGCTAGTGCTAATAAATTGAGATAGTGATTATCGCTAACAGGCTTAATCAGTCATGATCAGCAGCCTTCTCAAAACAATACATCAACTAGCTAGCTAGTAACAATAATATCACTCCCTAGTCCCTACCCTAGATATCTTCAAAAAAAAAATTCCAAATGTTAGTAAGAATACAAATGACAAGTAACAACAAACCTAATCAAACAATTATATATATGGTGGAGAGAGGTCCTCATGATATATATATATATATCAAAGCATGTGGGAATAAAAAGAACAAAATTAATTATAAATCCATTTTTATCAATCGATCGGCTTCTTGTCTTCTCCTTGTGTTTTCTCATTTTCATTAAATTAAGGGACCACAAACAATCTTTTCATTTTATGCAGCTTTCATCAATCCAGTTCCTTCAACTCTGCTCCCATAACCTTCTTTCTTGCTCCCCACCTCTGAGTGATGAATAAGTTGGCATTGTTTCATAAATAATCTTCTTCTCTCTTGCTCTCAAAAGCATCTCTATCTTTTTCATTCATTTTTTGTCAGTAGCTTCAAATTTAATTAAACATCATAATTCTACTATATGCATGTACCTAGTTATTGATGATATCAAGAAATTAACTTTATGAAAGTAAAATGTTCATATTTGCTCCTATTCTACAATTTCTCCTCTCACTAGGGTTCTAAATTATAAGTAACACTTCTTGAGATAGAGGTAGCTAGAGTTTGTGAGAGAGAGAGAAGTGTGTGTGTATATGTATATATAAATATATATATATAGGCATCTCTTGAGCTTGCATAAATGAATGAAAGTGAGAAGCAGCAGAATAATAATTGGTACTTTAACAAGTACAATTTTATTACTATAACTAATAAATTAACCTGCAAATAGTCATGTTGTTTCATTTGAATCTTGCTTATCACATAAATGTTCAATGCTTGACACAGATTGCATATTTTCTTATAAACCAAATTTAGATGCAAAACAAGAATTACCAATAATGAGTCAAGAGTATTTTACAAATAGCTTTACTGTTGTCATTCAACCCAAAACATGAATTCTTGAAAAAATATATATATATGTAGTTTTATAACACTAGTGTATATATGGGTTTGGCTAATTAAGTTGCTGTTAACAACAATGTTATTGGGCGGTTTATGTGAGAGATGATTTATTTTTGTTTTTGTTATTTGTTATTTGTTTTTTTTTTTTTTTTCAAATCCTTAACTTTTATACACCTTTGGATTGAGTATATATATATCAAACTATTCATACAGCATGTATTATATCTGTTCAATTTCTCCTTCTCTATAAATTCAAACTTCAAGAAACAAAAACATGTACAAGAAAAACAAAACAAAACAAAACAAAATATAAGGTTTGATTTTATTCACTGACCTCGTGACCCAAAACTATAGCACAAACATTATAAAAGCTGTAGCTAATGTAAGCTCCATAGGTTTAGCTGCAGATATATTCATCTCTTCTAGCCAGGAGGTGGTATATAAATCGACTTAGCAAGCATCTTTGCGCCCTATTTGTTTCTTGAATAGAGAATTTATTGTTTTTTTTTTCTTTCAATTCTTGAACAGCATATATGCTTTCAAGTTATTTAGAAGGAAACTCCAGATGATCCTTATTGTCTGATGGGTTGTTGTGGAAATGAAGAAGCCTAGGAGTCATGCTAAAATGGAAGCTGGGCCTCGTTGACTGGCTAATTGAGGGTGAAGGTGTGGAAAGAGCATTTGGGAACAAATTGTGAGGATTTGAGCTCAACATTTGAAAACAGTTGATTTGTCGCGGATCAATCTCAACAGAAGTCGTCGTGACATTTGAAGGGAATAAGGGTTGTGTTGTTCCAGGCGGACACACCAAAAGCTGAGAGCCGGATGGCAAAGGCACAACACTAAAGTTATGGAGATCTTCTGTTTGAGATGTCAATCCATTGCTTCCTAATTGAGACAAAGGAAAATTTGAAGGTTCTAAATGAAAATACGAACCACAAGACACAACACTATTCAACAAACCTGGTATGGAAGAATTATGGGGTTTAGGTAATAAGTTGACGAGAGATGATGAATCTTGTCCCTCATTGACATCTTGTTTTTCTTTCTCATTATCAATTTCTTTAGACTTACCTCTCCAAAGAGAATCAGAGCTACTCCACATATAATTCGATCTTGGCAGTCCATCTTCCCAATTGATCAACCCTTGTTTGTTAGATTGGGAATTAGCACCAACTTGTTGATCAGAAGATAACATTTGATGATGGTTTAGACCCAAATTCCCAGGCGGGATAGGAAGTGGAGGGAGTTCATCGATTTCATGCTTAGCCGCGTTGAGCAACCAATCAACAACCTTGCTTGGTTGATTAAGTCCAAGCCTCTCTTGAAGATCATATAATTGAATAGCAGTTGGTACTGAAAGTCTAACTCTCCTGTCCCTTAACCCTCTTATGGTGCAAACTTTGCTATGTCTGTCTTTACCTCCAAAAGCACGCGAAACACGAACAATTCTCGGATCCTTCAATCTTAGCCATGTCGATGGACTGGATGAAATCTTAGTGATCTTGCCATCACTTGTTGAAGAAGAATCCGTTTCTTTCGAACCCCTAATCATCTTATTATAATTTCTCCCATCATCATTAGTGCATAACCCAGCTCAATTATTAGTAGATATGTTTATACCCTTTGACCACTTGCAATCCAATCAAATTTTTTCTCCTCTAGCTTGCTGATCCATGAAGAGAAGCCAAAACAAGGAAAATAAATTAAATAAAAAAAATACCTGCAGTAAGAGGAAACTATTAATCAATGAGTCTGAAAAAGCAAGAAAAGTAAAGGAGAACACTGAACCAGCTGCAAACATATATAGTCAACATATATCTATTCTCGTGTTCATTTTTTTTTTTTTTTTTGGAACAGTACTCTCGTGTTATATATATATATATATATGGTGTCTCCTCTACAATTACTAAATAGTTGCTTCACTAGTACTTGAAAATGAAAACCAAGCGGTGATGATATTCTTATATATGAGACAATCCAAAGCTAAAAACAAGTATATGCATATTGATGAACGAATTGAACTAACTTTTAGCTATCGATCTGGTTATCCAAATAAGCATAAAAAAAAATAAAAAAATAAACATATACTTGAAAGAATCAAAACTACATAACTTGACTGGACTTACATAAATGGCAAACCATTTTATGCTTTTTGTGGTTGTAGTTGAAAGGCATGGATTCTGCAACGGCCTTTGAATTCTCTTCTAGATTTGGTATTTCAAGGATTGGATTTGATTTTAATTGCTTCTGATGAGAATAACCTTATTAATTGATCAGATGATGAAGTTGAAGCAATATTTGAGATAGAAAGATGCCGCAATTTAACCGACCATGCTCCACAGAACAATTCAAGAAAAAGCAAAGGCACGAATGCTGCCACGTGTAACATTTCGCTATCATTCCAATTAATAAATATGCTAATTTAAGTCCTATATATATCATCTCTTCATCATTGCCTTGATCAATCCTTAGGGTTAATCTTCCTCTGTCATATTAGGTCACCATTTATATATATGTATGATGTTTTAAGTGGTGTATTATCATGTCTACACTTTTTGTTAGTGAGTTAATATGTTTATAAGCAAACAAAATGTATAATTGATCAACAGGGGACCATGCTGCAATTGTGTAAAGTAGTGAGGCATGCTTTATCGACAACTACAAAAGGCTTTGCAAACTAAATCCCTATCATCACATGGACAGATGATTGATGAATGCACGCCTAGCTAGCTAATTAAGTTTGCATTCCATTTGTTAAATGATCAATTCTATCTATTATCACTACAATACATTAATAACAGACATGAAGAAATGATACAACCAGCGGCGAAGCTATGGTTTGGAGGGGCCCTTTTGGAAAATTTATTTTTAGTCTTATTTTTTGTAATTTTTTTTTTTTTTTTTTTGCTTCTTATAAAATGAAAATTTGATTAGTTGGTCCCCCAAACTTGATTAAATTTGAAATTTCGGCTCTGTCTCAGGACACAACCACCCTAAAGTGACTCTAGAAGCATTAATTAAATGGTAAAATACAGTGTATATATATATATAATACTCAAATCTCAGTTTTCACATGGGGGAGAAGAAGAGAAAAAAGAAATCCAAATATTTAGATAAGTCCATCCCCATTGATGGGGTTGAAATTAAAGTTGTGGTGTATAGTCACGTTGATGTGTATGATAGCTACGTTATTAGCCTTAGGTGAGGGACCAACATACGTTTCCAATTGTGTAAAAGATGAGGACCACACAAGCTTTCCCTTCAGAGAGATATGCATGGATCAAGTTGAAGTTTTGAACCTAATAAAGCCTGATATATACTATCTAGCCAGCGATGGAATTAATAAAAGTCTTTAAAACCAATTTATTAATATTTCAGAAAATAGAGACGTATGGAAGTTTGATACTTCTTCATATATATAGCTCTGAAAAGGGTCTCAAATATGTAACATGTGAATTTTCAGCTTGTTCAATCAATCATTAGGGTCTCATTCATCTGGGGAAAGAAAGGATGTGGAACCCAGTTTCTAAACCCTAGCTATATATCTTTTGTTTTATAACAAAAGTCTTGGCTTAAGGCATACGCCTCTCTAGTTGCTAAAATATTTTCAGGTGATCAAAACCTATTTCATTGGATTGGAGATAACTCTGTTTAGATAAGAAAAGCCTGAAAATCTAGCACACAAGTTGTTAACTTTCAAGAAGACAGAGAGAAGTAAACATCAATTAAAGTATGAGAAGGTTTCTTCTGATTTAACTTTCAAGTAACTCTTCTGTGAGAGAAAGAGGCCCTTCACTGGGAGTTTGCAGGGAGAAAGAGATGTGAGAGAAACTTTTAGGATTTTGTTTGGTTTTGTGTGTAGAGTCTAAAGTCTAAACAAGCATCTCAAGAAGGAACAGTAGAAAAGCTCAAGTACTATTCTGATTAACTGATCCAAAGACAAGGCAACCATTACTGCCAAATAAATGGTCCCTAGATTCCGAACACAAGTCTTTGATCTGCTTCTATTACAATTAATCTCCCTAACACTTGAGAGTTTTTGAGTAGCTAGTAGCAGCTTAAAACTAAAAATAATATTAATCGTATGTTTGTTGTGGGTTTGAAATCCCTTGGCCTATTAGAGTGCATCCTGGCCTTTTTGGGATCTTTTCAGCTCTAATTTAATCTCTCTCCAACACTTTCTCAATTATTTCCTAGATTCTTGGTCATTGACCATATTGTTAAG
The DNA here is from genome assembly GCA_954870605.1 of Acer campestre. NCBI lineage: Eukaryota > Viridiplantae > Streptophyta > Magnoliopsida > Sapindales > Sapindaceae > Acer > Acer campestre. The sequence goes on from OX940805.1 coordinate 6,641,925, forward strand.
AAACTATAATTAACCTTTTGTTCTATATGATAAACCCTACTTTAGTATTCATAGTTTGAAAGATATATAGAAAAAAAAAACGATCAAATTAGTAACTATCATTAATTATCATTAATAAAGCTTTTGTGTGTGTGTCACAAGATTAGTCGAGAGTGAGTTGAAATTAAATAGGACAATTGCTACCTTTTGCCTTTAAATTAGTGAGGATTCTAAATTTATCTACCTCCATTAATTTTTATTTTTTTTCAACGTTAGCTATGTTGTGACCAAAATACTCTTCTTATGTTTTCACTTTCTCTTACCTTTGCAATTTTCTGCCTTTTTTTTTTTTTTTTTAGTTTTGTTTAGATATATCATTATTTAGAGAAATAAAAAGGTAGAGAGAAATGTTAAAAAAAAAAGATAGCGAGAGAAAGTTTGATTTTCAACAATTTTTGGATTTAGAGAGAGAAAGTTACAAAGAGAATTGAAAGAGAGAATAAATTGAAAATTAGAGAGAGAAAGTTACTAATAGAAATGGAAGTGAGAGACAAATTAAAAATTAGAGACACAAATTTACAAAGAGAATTGGAAGAGAGAGAAAGTTACTAAAAGAATTAGAAAAGAGAAAAAGTTAGAAAATAGAGAGAAACTCACAAATTTGTTTGGGCAAAATTTCAATCTATAACTAATGTGTAAAATTCTAGTTTTCAGAGTGTAAAATTCATTTTTCAGCATTTAAAATTCCATAATTTCAGCATGTAAAATTTGATTTTCAGAATTTTAACATGTAAATTATATTTTGGAAATCGAAATTGAGTTTCGTTCTCACCAATGACTTTCTTTATCTTTCAATTTTCTCAATCCTCTCTCTAACTTCCAATCATCATAAAGTATTTGTGTCACTCTCCCTCCTCATTTATTTTTACGGTTATCGACATTTGTGGGAAGGATCTAGATCATCTCCTCATCTCCATAATCTATTGCAATATATTTGATATAGCAAATCAATTATCTGAATCATTTATACTAATTTATATGTTTTTACTAGGGTTTTTAGCAAAAATGTCCTATTTTAGGGGCTTAATAGCAAATCTATCCTAAAATCGAATTCAATTGCAAAACTACCCTATTCTTCCCAAAATGTCCTCACTCATCACTCACCATATTTATTATCCTTTTATTATTTTTACCAACCAACTTATCAAATAAATAAACTAAACACTATCTAACAATTTTTCTACACTACAATACTTTGTTTCGCACACATTTGTTTATCAATTTTAGGTTTGTTTTATAAAAAAAAAGGGATATCATATAAAGTAATTTGAAAGTATGTATTGCCCTTTAAAATTATTTTTTCAACCACATTAGCTATATTTTGAGAGTTTTGAAATATCCACGATTTTTTTTTCTTTCCATTTTATCAAGATTAAATCACCCTAAAAGTTTCCGAGGCTTGAAAAAAGGTTCGAGACAGGGTGACCTAACATCGGGTCACCCTATCCTAATGATTTAAAACCTTGGGACTATGTCTTGAAAAAAGCCTCAGGACGGGGTGACCTGATATCGGGTCACCACGTCTCGAGGTTTTAAAGCCTTGGGAAAGGGTGACCTGAAGTCAGGTAAACCCATCCCGAGGCTTTAAAACCTTGGGACACCCTGTCCCGAAGCATTTTTCAAGCCTTGAAAAAATCCAGAGGTTTTAAATCCTTGGACAGGGTGACCCGATGTCGAGTCACCCCGTTCCGAACCTTTTTTCATGTCTTAAAAAATGTTTCGGGACGGTGTGACCCGACATAATTTTAAAATGCAATACATACCTTCAAATTACTTTATATGATATCCTCCAATGTTTTTAAAACCTAAAATTGAAAAACATATGTGTGGGAAACAAAATGTTGTAGTGTAGGAAAATTGTCAGATAGTGTTTAGTTTATTTGTTTGATAAGTTGGTTAGTAAAAGTAATAAAAAGGATAATATATAAATATGTCGAGTGATGAGTGAGGGCAATTTGGGAAGAATAGGGTAGTTTTGCAATTGAATTCGATTTTAGGGTAGATTTGCTATTAAACCCCTAAAATAGGTCATTTTTGCTAAAAACCCTTTTTAGTCTATCAAACGATAGGATTAATCAAGACCATTGATTTAGATGAGGACAATATGAGGTAAGAAGGGGATCCAAATCCTTATGGGAAATTATGATAAATTCTAGTCCACAAGTTTTGGAGAGTTTCTCAATTGAGAAACCCACCTCCATAATCTCTAAAAGAAAAAATTTTGCTACATAAGTTCCATATTTAAGTTAGATAATTGCATTTGAGAGATTTGTTTACCTCGTTAACTATCCATCTTATGTGGCAAGAAATGTTACCAAATATAATACATAATAGCGTTGCAAATGCTCTAACTTTTTCTCTCTTTCTTTTTTTTTTTTGAAAAGCAAATTTATTAAGGGACCAAGAGGCCACAAGAAGGAACAAAAACCAGGGGAGAACCCCTACACAAAAGCCTCAAACAGAAGCGACCAAGGCAGAACCCAGCCCCCGATCTTTCTTCTTTCTTCTTAACAATAAAATTTAGAATTAAACATTCCCATAATTTAAAGGTTATTTATGGAAATAAGCAAATTAAATTCTATGAAATTTGGAAGAAAAGAGGAGTCAATTGGAGCATAAAAGTAGAAGCCAGTTGATTCCCAAGTGATTTTGATTTGGCCGACGATCGATTTAAAGAGGAGTTTGATTTTGATAGGAATACTGATGACTGTTATGATATTTAAAAACAATAAGTTGGACGAAAATTGATTTAAAATAAAGTGGAACCTTGAAGAACGATTCCAAAATTTAAACTCAATAATTTCAAAGGTTGATATATATGCAGACATATATTAGCTAAATTATTATCATCTCCATATATGATAAATTGTATATCATCCTTATTCATATCTTTTCTCACAGAGGGAAAGAGAGAGTGAAAGTAAATTCGATACAATCAAATAAACAAAACGAAATTCGGATCATTACCGTTCACCATACGGAATCCGAATCTCTACGACGGAAGCGGAATCGAACACCTAGGATTGTATCACCGGTCTGAGAACGATCACGGAATCGGAAAGTCCTTCTAGCCACAATGCATATAACCACACTCTGATTGGAGATGGGAGAAAATTCTACAGATTTTCTCCACATCTATTTGTGTTTCTCACTCTGTATTGTGTTTTCTCTAAACACTTGCACACAAGCATATTGTGTTTTCTCTAAACACTTGCACACAAGCACATATGCATGCACACAACCTCTGTGTTTGTTGTACTGCACAGATACCTCTCTCTGTTTCATGTTCCAGACAACACCCTCTATTGCCTCATGCATGTTGCACACACACAGAGTTGCCAGACTTCCCATATCACACACTCTGCACATTCACGTTATTGCACACCTCTTTTGTTGTGTGTATCAGTTTCATTTAACTGATGCAATTAAATACTCATAATCCAGCCATGCAGTTATATGTATTTGATGCAGGCTTGGGCTTGGTGTACATGGACTTTTGGGCTCTCCATGTATTGCTTATCTTGGCCCACTTTGGTGTACAATGGGTCTCCAACCCATACTCAAATATACTAACAGAGAGTGGTCAAATTCAAGTACAGCTTGCACTACAAGAAAATTGACCTATAGTGACAAAAAATATTTGTCACTATAAGTGAAGAAATTGTCACAAATTCAATATTGTGACAAAAAAAGTGTCACTAACAATTCGTCACTTTTGCCCCCATCACTAAAAGTATTTGTGACAGTTTTTTGGTACTTGTCACAAATCATAACTTTTAGTGACATATTATCACTTGACCTTAATTAGAGTCAAAATAAAAATTGTGTCACTAAATTAGTATTTAGTGACAATTAACCGTTTGAAGATTTTGTCATTGTACATATTTTTAGTGACAATTTATTGTTTAGAAAGTGTCACTATTCACAAATCTAGTGACAAATAATCATCTTAAAACTATGTCACTACAGACAAACTTAGTGACAATTAAATTAACCATATAATAATTGTCATTACAACGCAGACTTAGTGACAATTAACAATATGAATATTAAGTCACTGTATAGATACATAGTAACAATTTAATCAATTGTCAAAATTTAATATAAATTTAAACTGTATAAAAATATATATAAAATATAAAAATATAACCAAATAAAACATGTCACTCATAGAATGACATTGAATTCCATAAATAATCATTTCATTAAAAAATATCCAAAAATTAACATAATATCGAATTGATACAAAAGTAATCCAACATATTTCAAAGTCTACTATTAAATAGCACATGTAAGCCGGCTAGTTTAAGTTAACATAAGTGTTAGGTCACACACAATAACTTCCAACTGCATAACCAAAAACTTGAAACTTCTAAGGTCTTGATTGTGAAATATTAGAAGTCAATGATCCACTGTCAATTGTCAGGTAGCTAAAGAATCTTTACATTTTGCAAGAGAAACCTATATACATGAAGACATGAAGAAAAAAAAAACAGTGAGAACAAATTAAAGTCACCAAAATAAAACCGATGAAAAATGCAATACTGACAAAACTTAGTACAAGTATAAAATAAATTCTGTAAGTTTGATATCCAAGTATAAAACTTATAGGAACTGCTAATCTATTCATCTTCATATAAAATTCTCCATAATGTATATCTATTCATCCAGCCAAATATCAAATATCTTATTGAGTATTTGAACTCTTTTATCAAACAATTAGTATGTATATAAAAATGGGTTGTTCTATAAGAACCATTTTATCAAACAGTTAGTATGCATATAAAATAAATTGACATATATTGTGAAAATTTAAGAACAAAAAACTATAAATCACGAAATAATAATAATGATTACTTAAAAATTTTGAAAACAAATTAAAGTTAAAAAAAACATCCCTAAACGTATATATAATCCTACATACAAAAAAAATAAATAAATAAAAAATACCTTATTCGAAGACACTTTCAATATATGAAACTCGAATTTGAGATTCTAACTTTGAAAAAAAGAGTACCAAAAAACAAACCCTAAAAAGATGAAATTAAGAAAAAGAGAAGCTTAAGAGTTTTCTTTCAATACTACATTAAACAATTGATTGTTCCATAAGAATCATTTTATCAAATAGTTAGTAAGCACATAAACTAATATTGACATATACTGTGGAAATCTAAGAATAAACAACTATAAATCATGAAATAATAATAATGGGTTCCTTAAAAAAATTGAAAACAAATTAAAGTTTTTTTTTTAAAAAAAAACATCTCTAAATAGCTATATACAATTCTACAATAAAAAATAAATAAATAAATTCATACATTATTCAAAGACACTTTCAATATGTGAAACTCTAATTTGAGATTCCGACCCTGAAAAACAAGTATAAGAAAACAAACCCTAAAAAAAATCAAGATAAGCTTACATTTTTATCCGGGTAAAAGTTTCTCTATAACCTTGATACTTATTATGATGAAGCATTGTTTCAAACCTAAAAAGTGTTTTTAAGGTAAAGAAAAAAAAAAGGGGAAAAAAATTCAGCATGATTGTGGCATTTTTTTTTTTTTTTTTTTTTTTTTTTTTGCGGCTTTAAAAAAAAAAAGGAAATTGTAATTGATTTTTTTATAACATAAATATTAATTGATTCTGATGCTTTTTAAAAACCTAATTATTTATAAAATAAAATCTTTCCTTTTAAAAAGGTAATTTTGTGACTAATTATATTATTTGTCACAAATTATCAAGTTTTGTAACTAATTGTGACAATTATTTTTAAAAAGTTTCAATTGAACAAAACATAATGACAAATAGTAAAATTTGTCACAAAATAATGCTAACAGTGATATAATCAAAATTTGTCACAAAGAAATGTGTCACTATAAGTCACTTTTTTTATAGTTTTGTTGATATACTTTTCAAAAGTACATTTAAATGTGTTGGATTTTGAGCGGGCACTCGCGCATACTGTAAGAAATAATATTCAACAGCAAGTTTGTATATAATGTTGTTAGGGAGATGCACACTGTATAAAAGACTCTTCCAGATAAGCTCTTTTTAACCACCACTCAATGTCAGATGCTCAAATATTCTGCTGACAATATCTCATTTTCTCATTTTCCATAACCTTACAAACTTGCAAATCCTCTCTATCATATAGGTACATGTGTATAGACAAAATGAGGTTGGTGCAGTTGTATATTCCTCACACCTACAACATGAGATTGTAGGTTCGAGTTCTCCCTTTCTGAAAAAATCTCCGAATTTATGTAATATTTCAAAATATATAAAGGGTATCTGGTCATAGCATTCAATAATGTGTCTTCTCAAATTTCAAGTATTCACCTTCCATTGATGTTCATGAGCATTAATCTCCACATTTTAGTTAGTCTTTCCTCCTATTGTCAAAAAAAGAAAAAAAAATAGTCTTTCCTCCTAATTTTAATACTTCCATAAAGCTTGAATGCATCTTCAAATTTATGTATTACAGATCCATTAATTTTTTTTTAAAAAAAATGAAGTATATATTAGGTCATCATCCACTATATTATCCTCTTATAAAAGACTGATAAACAAATTTGAGAGTAGAATAACCCTACTTTTTAGGGAGAATTCAAAACCCCCGAAATTTAGCAAAAACTAATGAAAAATAACTATGTGATTTCATAATTTAAATCCTCTTTATCATTAGCAAAAAAGCCAAATTTAGTCAAACTTTTAATGGGTTTGTTGAATTCTGTCTACATATTAAGTAATTAATATTCAGGATATGCCAGCACCGACAGTATTTTGGCATGCTGAAAGACAGACACAAATCGCACTGCCTAACGAGAAAACACTGAGGAAAAACATTTTAAAGAATCACATGTTTCTTAAGGCTAACATCTGCTTTACAAAAAGGCCTCTGTAGGAAGAGAAAATGTTGCTAATTAAGTTAAATACATTGAAAAGTTTACTGAGAAAATTGTATACAATTAAATATTAATACATGTCATATGGATGTGATGAGACCGTACCATATAAGTTATTCAAGAAAGGAGTTAAATATTACAAAGAAAAGGACAGGAGAAAACAGTGAAAGAAGCTTTTGGATGCAACCGTTTAATTACGTTATCATTTAAACAAAAAATAACTAGATATTGTTTTTATTGAATAAAAGTTATAAAACCAAGTTGTTGGGACATGCCAAGATAATAATAATACATGTACGATCTTGATAACTATTCCCATAAATCGGGAAAAAAAACTCTCCGCATATATTTATAAAATACGTATGGTGAGACTCGAGCCTCTCACCATTACCGTGGAAAGGAGGTGCACTAACAAACTCTATTAAAAGGTGATATGTAAATTTTGATTGTTAAATCTTAATAATTAGCTACTTGTTATGATATAACTTTATATAGTTTTTCTATTGTCAGTTTGAACGGACAAAAATATATAAGTTCCTTACATGTGGGTCATTGTATTTAAATACTTTGACTTGACTGCAGGGGCGGAGCCCTTCATGTGCTTGGGTGGGCTGTAGCCCACCCAAGTTTTTTAAATTTTTTTTTAAGTTTTGTTTAATTAACCCAATAAATAATTTTAAGTTTTGAAAAATAATTTTGAGTTTGATTTCTGGTGGTTAAACTTACTAAAGCCCAATAAATAAAATTGTAAAAAATATTTTAGACTTAATAAAGCCCAATAAACAAAACTTTATAAAATATGTCCAACTAGCTCAAAAACTTTGTTAAAATAGATCAGCCAAAATAAAAAAAAAATTAAAAAAAAATATCTCTCTTGTTTCAGCGATCATTATTCGACAGATTCCTAAACCCCCAACTTTTTCTTTCTTTTCCACTTTCCCAAATCTCAAACTCTAACTTATTTGACTTCTCTCTTCTCTTAAATCTCTCAATTTGAAAGTAAATTCCCTTAACTCTAATCTTTTTTTATTTATTTACTTAGAATGATTTTAATTTTAGGTTTTGCATTTTATGATTGTTATTTAAGTATTGTATTTTACAAATGAGATTTAGCCATTTAGGTTTTGTATATTAATGTGTCTTCTCATGGGATAGCAAAGTTAGAAAAGAGAAGAAAAATCTTGGGAAAGCTAAGGTTTATTTTACTTTTGGGGATTTGAAAAGAAAAAATATACATTGAAAAATCTGATTGTGTGTTACCATTATCTTTTACCAGGTATACCCTTGATTTTATTTTTATTTTTTTTATGAAATTTCTCTCGTATCATTTTGATTTGATTTTTACAAAAAAAAAAAAAAAAAAAAAAAAAAAAAAATTTCTTAGTGGTTAGTTCAAAATTTTAGGATTTTTAAATAAGAAAAAAAAAATAGATTAGTCCACCCCAAAAATTTTTTCCAACTATGCCCCTGCTTGACTGCATACACTTGTCAAAGCATCTTTTAAATCCAATGACCCATATGCAAGGAACTGATATATTTTATAACCGTTCGAATTAATAATAGAAAGATTGTAACTTTATATATATATATATTCTATTGTTAGTTCGAATTAATATAAAAGATACAAATTCCTTGCATGTTGGCCATTGAATTTAAATGTTTTGATTTGACTACATGCATTTATCAAAGTATCTTTTAAATCCAATGACCCACATGTAAGGAACCGATATAAAACATCTTTTATATCAGTTCGAACACAATGGAAAGACAATATATAAATATATATATATATATAGTATTTGCATATTACTGATCACGTCTCACTGGAAGTATTTAATTGTTCGGTTCTGATCATTTGCTCTTTTTTCATTTTTTTTTTTTTAAATTTCATGATTGATAAGAAACATACGTTCATCAACAGATGAAGCAGCAATCACAAAAAGTAAAAGAAAAAGGAGACAGATAAAGAAAAAATGTAGGTAGCATATATATGGGTTCAAAATTTTTTTGTCACTATTTGGGGCGTTTTTTGTAAGACAGTCACCACATTACTAATTTAAATTTAAAAGGCACCTATTTAGGTGACCAGACAAAAATACCCCTTTTTGTCACTTTGTGTTTTTTTCAAACGTTGAGAGAAAACCTTTTTGAACTTTTTCCGAGCCTTTTACACTCGATCCGAGCCTTTTCGTGCGTTTTCGAGCCTTTTTACAATATATCCGAGCCTTTTTCGTGCGTTTTCGACCATTTTTACACTAGACTCGAGTCTTTTTACATTAGATTCGAGCATTTTTAACAGTAATCGAGCCTTTTCAACAGTGTATGAAAAGGCTCGAACACTTTATTAAAAGGCTCGGAAAAGGCTCGATCACTTTATTAAAAGGCTCGGAAAAGGCTCGGAAAAGGCTCGAACCTAGTGTTAAAAGTCTCGGAGAACATATAAAAAGGCTCGGAGGTTCAAAATTAACAAGTATTAAAAGGCTCGGAAAAGGCTCGGAAAAGGCTCGAACCTAGTGTTAAAAGTCTCGGAGAACATATAAAAAGGCTCGAAGGTTCAAAATTAACAAGTACGAAAAGGCTCGAACTTAGTGTTAAAAGTCTCGGAGAACACATGAAAAGGCTCGGAGGTTCAAAATTAACAAGTATGAAAAGGCACGAACCTAGTGTTAAAAGTCTCGAAGAACACATGAAAAGGCTCGGAGGTTTAAAATTAACAAGTATGAAAAGACTCAAACCAAGTATGAAAAGGCTCGAACCAAGTATTAAAAGGCTCGAACATAGTATCAAAATTCACACAACCATATTAAGGTTTACAAAATACTCGGAGAACAACCAGCTTAAGGTTTCAAATTGAAAAAAAAGCTCGACCCCCGAATGCGTCTGCGTAGCGCCACTAAATTAATGGAGGTATGTTATGATGTTCAACATCCATTGGAGGTCTGTTAAACAAACCTTTATGAAGAAGATGAAAGAATAAAGTCTCAGAAAATTCGTAAGTAAGAAAATGTGTAAAGTAAGGGCATTTTTGTCCGTTCACCATAATAGGTGCTTTTTAAACTTAAATTATTAAAGTGGTGACCTTCTTACAACACCAACTTAAAAATGTGACATTTCTCACCATTTCCACTATATATATATATATATATATAAGGTCAGGCTAGAGTAACTTAAAATTGTGACTTAAGAAAATGACTTCAACATCTCAATCACTCATTGACTCTTAATCCAAGAGTTATAAATGTATTCTAGTCTCAACCATTAGATTAAGAGCCAATATATGGTTGAGATGTTGAAATCAACATTTTAAACCACGATTTTAAGTTAATTTAGTCTAACCCATATATATATATATATTTTCTATTATCAGTTCGTCCCTGACAATAAATATATCAGGACGAAAAATGTGGATCACTAGATTTATATACTTGACTCAAAGTGTATGCACTTATCAAAACTTCTCCACAATCTGTGGTCCACATTCTTCGTCCTGATATATTTATTGTCAGACGAACCGACAATAGAAAGACAGTCTATATATATAAGTAAGACAAAAATCAAATTAAAGAAGCCACAGCCACATGGGTTTGGTTGCTGCTACTCACCACAGGGCATGCTCCAACCTTCTTACCCACAGTACGCAAAAGCTTCTTTTCTCTCTGTCATAATAAAATTGTAGTGATGGTGATGATAGTGGCGATAATTAGAGTGATGGTGACAGTAATCTGCTCGGCACAGTAACAGAGCCAATTTTTGAGCCCCCTTCAATAAACTTTATGCCATAAATTTTGTTAAACCGCGCTGTAAAAGCTTACACACACTCAGGGGAAGAATGCCCAGTACTTTATGTTTGACTTGTTAATCCCATATTTATTTTTCATTTTCAATGAGGAATCGATTTAGTCATATTTGAAGCTATTAAGATGGTTGGTCTCTATCCCAATTACATACTTTGCCCATATTAAGTGACTTACTAAGACTAGGTAGAATGCACCGACCCTAGGCTTGCATATGATATATTGATATCTGTAAAGCAATGCAATTCATCTTTCTAATATGTTGGTGTGTATATATATATATATATACATGAGGCGTGTATGGGGGTATGAGTTCTGCCATAATTGAAGTACAAAGTATATATAATATGGGTACTGGGTAGATACACTTATATTCCCTAAAGTTTGGTATGAGTGCAGGTAAGGGTGGGCGTGAGTCAGATCGGTTCAGTTTTTAGTCGAAACCATTCAAAACTCACATATATATACTCGGTTTTCATTTATTTTTTTAATCGGATTGAATCGTAAAAATAGGTTGATTCCATCTAACTCAAACTTGTTTTTTCTGGTTCAGTTCAATACAGTTTAGAATCTAAGGGGCCTAATGAACATTTTATCTATGTTTAATGGCTTGTTTCTTCTTCTCGTTTTTTGCCTCTCCCTTTCTGCTTTCTTTTGTCCCCTGGTTTGCTGTTGTGCTTCTCGTTTTTTGCCTCTTCCTTGCTGTCAGGTGGTTGGTTTTTGTTCTGTTTTTGCTCTCTTGCTTTGTTTGTTTGTGGTTTTTGTGTTTCCTGGCTGCTTGTTTCGTTTACTTTTTCCGACTTCCTGTCGATGAATAAATGTTGTTGTTTCAAAAAAAAAATCTATGTTTTTAAGTGCATGTGCCTTTTGGAGCATAAATCAGTGTCGTTATTTGAAAAAAAAATAAATTACATATTATAATATGTTTATTAAAAAAAAAAAACATATATTTAACTTAATAGTATAAGTAGAAGTCCAAATAATCCATAATACATTTCATCACAATTCAAAATATAATCCATAATACACAAAATAATAACAACAATCATGATCTATTAACCGGAAACAATATATAAATATGTATGACTAGTTAATATAAATCATATATTTATTTATATTTTGTTTTATAATATATATATATATTGATAATTACTCAATTTATTCTGTTCAGTTTGGTTTTTCGCAAGGCAAAATCATTCATGATATGCATAAACTCGGTTGATCTCATATCATAAAACCGTTTCCACCCCTAAGTGCAAGTTGAGAGCAGGTATGCATTTATCTATCCAGACCTCTCATGCTCTTAGAATTGAACTAATAATAAAAAAAAAAAATTATCATAGCTATTAAAATTTTAAAAATGTAGATAAGGTTTTATAAAAACAAAATTAAAAAAAAAAATTAATTAAAGAAAATATTTTCAAATATAAATTAAAAAATAATTTAAATGGAAAAATAAAAATCATTCTTAAAATTTTAAAATGTCTTCATTTTTAATATTGTTTTTGACTATTTTTAAAGTAAATTAAAATTTTTAATTTTTAAAATTATCATCATTTTTTAATATATATATATATATTACTATTTTTAAATTAAAATTTTTTAATAAAAAATTGTTCATAAATTTAAAATTATTTCTACTAACTTTTACTATTTTTTTTTTATAAAAACAATTATCTTCATTTTAAAATTTTAATAACTATGGACAATTTGGACTTTTTATTAGTTCAATTTTAAGAGCATGAGAGGCTTAAGAGGATTCATGCATTGCATTTATGCCAAACTTAAGGAAATTTCAATTTATTTAACCTATGAGTGGTTCTCTTATAAGGGATCCATTATTTTAACATAAAGTAAGGAGGCCTATGAAATCTATCGATTTGAATGAATTTTGACCTAAATGTTTTTGTGGTTGATAAGTTCAATAAAATCTACCTGTGTACAAAATTTGAAATTTTTTCAAGAACTACAACTATATTTCCCAATTTTGTTAAATATGAAGCATTATAAAAAAGGGCGAAAATAGGAAAAATGAAAAAAATAGTTGTATTGTGAAACAAATTTACGATGTGTTCTAATATATTAATCTAAAGGGGGTTGAATAGATTTTAACCATTTCTACGAAATTTTCGCGTTTAGTCAATTTATGAAAATAACCCCAATCTAGTCAATATAATAAATCAACTGTAATAGGTATGGAATTATAAATGACACTTGATTTTTAGGTAGAAAACCCTCAACAGGGAAAAACCATGGATTGTTATGTACGCTACACACGAACCTTGAATCCACTAATTGTGATAACGTTTACAACCTTGGTTGACCTCAATCTCTAACGGTCAATAACCCACTACAACTACCCACAGACCTGTAAAAGTGGACCTAGTCCAATTGCTTGATCATCGCAATCACTACTTGTAATGATATTTACAACCTAATCCCGGTATGTAACCCACCACCACTACCCACAGGCCTGTAATAACAACCCTAGATCAAGACTTAATTCTCCGAAGAGATCAAATAACCTATGTGAATATATATATATATATATATATGATATTCAAAGTGCAAATAGAGCTAGGGAACTCTAAATGTTTATCTAGGATTATAAGATGACAATTAAATCAATCATAGATATCAAAAGCTAAATGACATGACATAAAGCTTAGCTATGTAAAGGATAACCAATCCTAGATACAATAGCTATAAAAACAATCTCAATCATTTTAATGAGATAAATTAACTAGATGTTTTATAAACATGAAAACCTAGCTATTAAAAACAATCTCAATCATACAATGAGATCAATTAGCTAGATGACATATAGACATGAAAATCTAGCTATCACAAATAACCCAAACAATCAACACGTAATCTCATTCTTATAAGTAGAAATTAATCTAAAAGTATGCAAGTTATAAATGAGATAAATTGATATGTAAAAACACTAATTATGTAAAATAATAGTGTTCAACATACCATACCATGTGTGTTGAAGAAGACTCATACATTAACACATGCTAGATAAACCTTGATGATGCTTAGATGATGACTTATATTTATGGAAATGAGTTTAGAGAGTTAAAGACGAGTTCTTGGGAGTTTTCTCTCTTGAAATTACTTGTCTCTTGAAAAGTATATTTTTGTTCTCCCTATCAACGAAGATAAGAGAATAATATATATATATATATATACTAGGTGAATATGATACCGCACCGTTTTAAACAATTTAGAAACAATTCAATTAAGCTGCACCGTTTTAAACATTTGGGTAAAAAAAATAAATTACAAGTAATCGAGATGTGAGAGAAAATGAAGGAGTCAAATGATTTGTCAAAGTAAATCCACTCATGCAAAATGCAAACACAACGCAAACAAACTCACATGCACCATCTTGGCATCTCACGCACAATAAACACCCTTAACAAAATAAAACTAAAATGCAAATCAGGTGCGTAAGTGAGGATGGCGTGAAACAAACGGGGGCCGAGTAGTGGTGGCAAAACGGACAGTCCCGGCCCGTTAGGCCCGTTTCGCTTAACGGGCTGGGCCGGGTCGGTCCATTAGTTGAAATGGTGAGCCCGGCCTGGGCTCAGGTCTGTTATGGGACAGGTCGTGCCCTAACGGGCTTCGAATTTTTTTTATTTTTAAACATTTTTTTATACAATATTTTTTCAATACATTGTAATAATGTTATGTAATTATTAATGTAATAATTTTAATATGAAATATAACATTTTTCATTTCATACAACACTTAATTAGTTTTCGATGAATAATATTTTTGTAATTTCGTATTAAATTTGTGTTGAAAAGTATAAATTACAAATCATGATTGCCTCGTCAAAAACCTTACCCAGAAAAACCCAATGGAATAAAAACTTGGTAAGGAAAAAAGAGTGCAATCGGAAAAAAATTTAAAAAAATTAAGTATTTACAATTACATTAGCTCGTTTGTTGGTTGCTACCAGAACTCTCTTCAATGGTCATGGTGGAGAAGTCATCCATGAGTTCTTTGTTTTCAAGTTGATGTTGTCTTCTGAATCTTGCATTTTGCCGATCCTTAAGGCATGTTAATGCTTGGGCCAATGAACATCTTCTGTCTTCTAGAATTCATCCGGCTGTGCTGAACACCTACTGAGATGAAACTGTTGAAATCGGGATAGCAAGGACGTCACATGCTAATCTTGAGTGAATAGGGAAGTTGTTTCTCTTGCCGCACCACCATTTCAGAAGATCATTGGTTGTGAAGTCATCATTATCCGTGATGGAGTACTCTATACTCAAATATTGGTTCAGCTCCACGTGTTTTTGTTGAGCTTGACTTTAACTTGGACTCGAACTTCCTGAAGCGTGAGAAGTTGTGGGCCTTGTGGCCTTGTTGAATTTTTTTTCCATGAGCTTCAATTGTTGTTGATGAGGCGTCGGTTCCACTGTTCCGTCGTTGTACCTGTTCTCATAAATAGAAAAAACCTCGAACATTTGGGATTTCAGTATACTAAGATGTTCAGCAACATCCATTTCACGTAATCCCAAAGCCTCACCCAAAGTAGTAGAAAAAACTTCTAAACCATTAAATTTGAACCTAGGATCTATAACAATACCAAAAGCATACAAAAGAGGAATTTTCCCCCAATATTTTACATATTTTGTTTGCATAGCAGCAACAGCGGAAGCTACCATCACATTGTCACTATATTGTCTAAGTAAATCAGCCATGTCATAAAGTTTATGAAGTGTAAGAGGAGATGTCGGGTAATAAACCCTGGAAAATTCTACAGTAGCATCATAAAAAACTTTTAAAATTCAACAAAAACAGTGGCCACATACCAATCACCATTTGTGAGTTTTTCACGTCCGATGTCATTAGCGGTGTTCAGGTTATAAAAACTAGTAATTTCCGAAGAATATGGTAAAGCAGATTTCAACATTGAATATGTTGAATTCCACCTTATCGGCATATCTGTTTGGAACTTACGGGGTATTTGGTCCTTTGATCTACAAAATCTGGCAAACTCAGCAATTCTTTGGTTAGATGTCATAATCCAACCCAAAGCCCCCCTAATATTGTCGATTTGACTTTCCA
This sequence comes from Acer campestre, assembly GCA_954870605.1. NCBI lineage: Eukaryota > Viridiplantae > Streptophyta > Magnoliopsida > Sapindales > Sapindaceae > Acer > Acer campestre. Next base: position 6,657,748 of record OX940805.1, read on the forward strand.
ACTGCTTTAAACCTGATTTTACAATCAAGTTTATAATGTAACATGCACAATGGGCGTGGAAAAATTTTCCCGCAATATTAGGGATGTTAGAATTAACGAAAAATTCTATAGCTTTAGAGTTAGAAGATGCATTATCCAAAGTAATTGACATGATGCGGTTCTGAATGTCATAATCTTGTATAACAGACAAAATAACCTGAAAAATATTTTGTGCAGGGTGTGAATAATCCATGACACGAAAACCAAGGAGCTTTTTTTTTTGTAAAATCCATTAGGTGTCTACATAGTGTCCAGTGACACATAAATAATCTTGTTTTGATCGTCCGCTCTAGATGTCAGACGTTAATGCAATTGAAAAAGAAATATTTTGCAATTCATAAATCAATTCAGTCCTAAGTTTTTGAAATGTACGAGTCAAATCCCTCCTAGTTGTGTTTCTAAAAACAGGGACATATTGGGGGTTAAAAGCATTATTAATAAATTATTGAAAATGGGGGTTATCTTGAAAACCTATGGGTTGGTCAGTTGTAGCGCAGTACAACACTGCCTGCTCTCTGACCCGGTCGGGGTCATACTGCCATGTACTCACAGAACCATTTGGGTTCCGCTGTAGTTGGGTTTGTCGAGTTGTATCGACTTGCCCATGGGAAGCCATGCATTTGTCTCTATGTCTCTTGAGATGACTAGTTCCCTTACTTGAACTGGTGAGTACAGATTGACAATATTTGCATTAGGCACGCTCAACTTCACAACCATATGTATTCTTTAACATTACAGTGTCAAAGCAATCCCACACCTCCGATTTCTTCTTCCTCTTCTTACTCGAATTCAGTGTCGAGGAAGAAGGTCCCGCATCCATACTACTAAGGGGATCGAGATCGAGATGGAACTCATTGAATAATCGGTTGATCTCATCCACCGGCAAATAGTCACCGGGGTTCAGGTTCAAGTCTTCAGGATTCATTTTCCTAAGATTATAATTAAATAAATAATTAAATGTCACAAATACAATTATACATTTATATACAAATAACAAATTAAACATAGAAATAAAAATTATACTTTTACACAATTAAACATAGTAATTTTTTAAAAAAATTATTGTTTTGTTGTTAAACTCTAAAAAAAAATAATAACAATATTCATTCTAATATATTATTAATTTCAACAATTAATAAAAAAAAATTGGAATTAATTTTTCTAAAAAAAAAAAAACATATTCATCAAAATTTGCATTGACAAATACTGAATACTCTATCCATTAAATTAATAAATTCTCAAAGTGACTCGTCGGTACCAAGTTTATAATCATAATCAATTAATCATCGAAATTAATATTGTAAACGAACGTCAAGAGATTTCTTCCATCTCAATAACAAAACACAGGTTTTAACAGCATCTCTGAGATGCTGTTAAAACATGTATTCTGTCATCTAGATGGAAGAATCTCTGGACATTCGTTAATTGGTAGGATTTGTAACTTTGAGAATTTTGTGGACAGAGTACTCAATATGAAACTATATGTGCGCAAACTTAATATTTGATATTATAATGCCAACTTTGAAAATTTTATTAATTTTCAAAGTTGGCATCATAATATCAAATAGTATACACATCTTTGGTTTCAAGACATGATTATGATGCCAAAAAAAACATAATATAATCATTATAATATATTATTAATTTCAAAAAATGTTAAAAAAATTAGGAATTAATTTTTCTAAATTATTATTTTCTTCTTAAACTCTACAAAAAACATTAACATAATCATTCTAATATATTATTAATTTCAAAAAATGTTAATAACATTCGGAATTGATTTTTCTAAATTATTATTTTCTTCTTATTTCTTCAACTCTACAAAAAAACATAAACATAAATACATAATCATTCTAATATATTATTAATTTAAAACAAATTTTAAAAAAATTCGGAATTAATTTGTCTAAATTATTATTTTCTTCTAAAACTCTACAAAAAACATTAACATAATCATTCTAATATATTATTAATTTAAAACAAATTTTAAAAAAATTCGGAATTAATTTGTCTAAATTATTATTTTCTTCTAAAACTCTACAAAAAACATTAAAATAATCATTCTAATATATTATTAATTTCAAAAAAAAAAATTAAAAATTTGGAATTAATTTGTCTAAATTATTATTTTCTTCTTAAACTCTACCAAAAAGAAATAATCTTTGTAATATAATAATAATTTCGAAAATTTTGAAAAAAATTAGGAATTAATTTTTTTTAATTATTATTTTGTTGTTAAACTCACAATAAAAAAAATATATAATTGACATATTACTAACAACAATATTAACTATTAACTACACACATACTAATCACTAAATAATAATAATTACTATATAAAAAGTTATTAATAACAAAAGTAGAGAAGTAGACATACTAACCTTAAATTGGAGGCTTGAAAGTTGAGAGTTAAGACTTGAGAGTGTGGAATTAATTAATCAATTGAAATATTGAATACATAAGAACATAACAAATAATAACATTAGTTATAAACATAATAATAATAATTAATAATTAAAAAACAAATGAAAGTTAATTTAAAAAGAAAAGAAAAAAGACAATACCTTTGAGTAAGAGCCTTAGAATATGTAGAGACTAGAGAGTGGGAGGTATGTAAATATATAATATATAATGTATAGTGTATAGTATATTAGTATAATAGTATATAGTATATAAATAATATATTAAATAAATAAAATAAATTACAAAATAGTTGAAAGAGTGAGTGGGAGATGTTGGAGATTGTAGAGAATAGAGAGAATAAGAGAGTAGGGAAGTAGAGAAAGTGTAGAGAATGAGGTGAGAGTGATGGGGGTATTTATAGGAAAATGTTAGGTTAGGGTATAATTGGAAAAAATTGTAAAAGATTTAAAAAGTGTAATTATTAAAAGTTTATGATATTCCTCCCCCTCCCCCCCAACGATCACCAACGGCCACCTAACTAATTACAAAAGCCACCCCCCAAATTCAAATTTCAAAAAAAAAAAATGAATTCAAATTTGAATTCTGGCGGGCCTGACAGGCCACCCGTGAGCCGGGCCGGCCCATTAAGGCCTGCTAGAATCAAATTTTGTTAATTTTTTTAGAGCCCACGGGCCTTACTAGGCCCAACCCGGCCTGTGAACTCTGCACATGGGGTCCGACCTGGCCCACCAGCTTAACGGGCTTGGGCCTGACCCGTTAAGCTGGCAAGCCGGCCTTGGCGGCCCGTTTTGCCAGCACTAGGGCCGAGAGAGAATTTGGGTGTGAGCCTCACGTGAGCTTCGCGACAATAAGTCTCTTGGTGTGGATTTCATGCCATGCCAAGCCGACTTCCGTTCCGCGCGATTTTTAGTCTAGTTTTGATCTCGGAACTTGGAATTCAATTCTGTCTTTGGAATATAGATCCGGACTCAATCACAAATATGAAAAATTACATAACTTTCCACTCTAAGCTCGAAATTGAATTCCGGTTTCTGATAAAAACACAGAATGTCCCAAATGTCTCGAGAATCATTTGAAACATATAGACAAGTCTCCGAATCACTTGGAACTCATCTAGGGAAAAATCCTCACACGGTTGGACTCGTAAAAACTATGAAAAATCTCAAAAATATATTTCTTTAAAAATACAATGAGATTTTACCAACCATACCAAAACAACCACAAACACATAAGTGCTCATGTGTGAAGTGAATACATCCTAATTCCTAACATGTCATGACATTGTCATTGAACAAGATTCACTTAATTAAAACATGCATGAATAGAATTCATGGCTTTGCATCCTAATGCCTAAACATGTTATGGCATTTCAATGAACAAGATGCAATTATTTAAACATGCATGAAGAGATATTTAAGAACATGAATGCACACATATGAAAACACACAACATACAAATATTAGAGATATGCATGAGTTGTGAGTGTGTGCAACTAGATCTCTTCAAAGCATGTAAGCACTAGAATATACCTTTGGTGCTTCTTCTCTTGAGGTCTTGAGAGGGCCTTGATTGTGCAAATCACCAACAATCAAATGCCTAAGCTACCCTTACATCAAACCCCAATATGTGGTTTGTCCACAAAATAAGCCAATTAAAATATGAGACCTTACAATCTCCCCTTTTAGCTATTTCATGACAAAATCACCACTCACATTGATTCTCACAACAAAAGTAAAAGCTAAGGGTAAATAATTGTTTATTCTAAATTACAAAGAGAAGCCTAATCAAACTAGATCTTCAAGCTTTCCATCTCTTGTAGAATAAACTCCCTGCAATTTAATAACTACACTTTTCCAACACAAGAGTATGTGAGTTGATCATGTAGGGAAAAAAATACGTGCATGCAGCGGAAGCGAGACTAAAAGAGAGTTTAGCATATTTTTAAAATTTTTTCCATATTGAACCTTAACTCTTTAATTAATTAATCATACATATGAAAAGATGAAAAACCTTTGTCGCGTGATCCGATTGACTAACGTCGATGGTAATCCGCTAGATCTTCCAAAACCGATCACGAACATGAATCACCTAGGAGCGTGGTCTCCCTTCTTTGAATTGTGAACCTGTGAATGGACAAACAAAACTTTTCTGATGTTAGTCACAATAAATTCCAATATGTTGCTAAGAATGTCTCGGTTACTTTTGAATTCACAATCATTAGATTGAAACTCGCGTGAACCTTATTCGAAATTGTGCACAAGACCTCTTGATGTAAAGATCACTAGTGCACTATCGAAATAAGAACAATTCTCCTCTCACAATACCTCTTGGCCGAATTCTCTAACTAGTCTTAGAGTTGGATTTTATTTTTCTCTAGCAAAAGAAAAATCTCTCAATTGCAAAAAACTAGGGTTTTCTTTTTCAATATACAAAGAATATATATATATATATTTATTGTCGCAGACAATATACCAAGAAAAGAATATACAACTTTCTGTGGCCTAATATATATTTGTATACCAATCACTGCACACCTATAATATATGTTTGTATATATATATATATCTCTTGCGCAATTACTGCACGTCCCTTATATATACACACACATTATATAATATATATATTGCGCACTCATATATATCTCTCGGTTAAAAATCTAGGTCAAATATAATATATAACTCTATAGTGCAAACCCTAATCAAACTCTTTAGTGTATTTGTGACTATATAAAAGACTTCCTAATTTGACTAAACAAATAAAGTCTTTTATATTTAGTATAATACTAATAGCAGTATACTACTAGGAAACATATTTCCTAATCAGAAAAAGATTTGATTTTTAATTAAATAATTAATTAACATATTAATTAATTTCTATTTAATTAAATAATAAAATAAAACAATATAATGGGCTAAAATTTAGCCATTGCCGCCCATGACTAGAACTTGGGCCTACATATTGTTTTCTTATTTTATTTAATCCATTTGGACTTTAATAAAAAGCCCACATGTGAACTAGACCCATTCTTACTAAAAGAAACAAGCCCACATGTCTTTCATTAATATATTAATATAATTAAACAGCCTATTAAACAAATAATATGCAAATTATATTCTTAATATATTAAATACAATTCTAAATGGACCCACAAATAGTACGGAAGAATATATCAAGTGATTCATGTAAGTCCATGCGGATTGGGGATCTTGGCGGGCCTATCTAAATTTAAGCTCCAATAGACATAACCCAATCAAAATCAACAAATGATTCACTTAAGTTCAATCTATTAATTTTAGTTCATTCCACAAAATAACTAAAATTACACTCTTAAATAAAGATGGAATAAATTAACGATACTCATTCATACTCTAGTCAATCATATGGGAGATAATGAATCCTCGTGAAGAATATCAGTAATCACAAAGAGCTCATAGACCGCCTATAGCTCTCCAAGTTACCATATTTACTCATATGACCACACTTTGAACTTGGATATATATTATGACTTGTCCAGAAGTCATCTTTCAATAGACACTATTGAAAACTCAACGTTAAGATTTCATATCCAAAACCACAAAGCATCCATATGATGATGTTCTACTCACATTTAATAAATGGAGCCACGATATCCATATCTATAAATGAAGTCCTCTATCGATTAACAAATGAATACCACCAAACTATCGAGAATAGACTATGCTATATAATCGTACTCATTGATAGCTCAAATGATAACACTTGCAACCATAAGTCCATCATTTATCTTAGGATTAAGATAGACTCTCCGATTGTCCTGATAATGAAAAAACTTTTATCTATTGACGGTTCTAGAAAAAGTATTTCATTGTGATCCAATTCAATGCTCCCAGTGCACTAGATTCTTTTACTCGAAGACCCTTCGATGATTTTAGACTCATCACAACACATTTGATCCCACTCAAATGCTAGTAAAAGAATTCTACAACTTTAACAAGATAAAGGTGCCCAACCTTTAACTTAAGTTGTGAACGTTATTCAAGTCTAACAAAAAAATTGTGTCTACCTCTTACATATCCAGATGTACGAACAATTCTTCTTTTCTCTTAGTCTTTTGACCTTATGATTATTTACTTTGACAATTATAATAATAAATGCAATATAAGATTTTGTTAATAAACAGAAATCACTTTATTAATATGAAAAGATTGTCAAGTACAACATTACACTCTTGCTATTGAACATAATCCTAACAATCTCCCTTTTGCGCTATAGCAAATGTGTCATATCTCTCATTCCCATGTTCTCTAGGTGCCCATCAAAACTCTTCTATGGTAGAGCCTTTGTGAAGGGATCAGCTAGATTTTCTGCTGACGCGATTTTGGTAATCGTCACATCACCCCTATGAACAATCTCCCTAAGAAGATTATACTTCCTTTCAATGTGTTTTCCTCTCTTATGACTTCTTGGTTCTTTCGAATTAGCCACTGCTCCACTGTTGTTACAGTAAATAGTGATCTACTTATTCGCACTAGAAACCACTTCTAAGTCAATCAAGAACTGACGGAGCCAAACAGCCTCTTTGGCAGCTTCGCATGCAGCAATATACTCAGCTTCCATGGTGGAGTCAGCAATGCATGATTGCTTGATACTCCTCCATATGACTGCTCCTCCTCTAAGAGTAAACACAGATCCTGATGTGGATTTTCTGGAGTCAGAATCCGACTAGAAATCAGAATCTGTATACCCTACGGGAATCAAATCCCCTCCATAGTTTACAAGCATATTGTCTCTCGTTCTCCTAAGATACTTGAAAATATGCTTGACTGCCGTCCAGTGATCAAGACCAAGTTTCGATTGAAACCTGCTAACTATGCCAACAGCAAAACAAATATCTGGTCTAGTGCAAAGCATTGCATACATTAGACTTCCAACTGCCGAGGCATATGAAACCCTACTCATGAATTGCTCTTCATGCTCATTCTTAGGAACTTGTTCCTTAGAAAGTTTGATTCCATGCCTAAAAGGTAACATACCTTTCTTGGAATCCTGCATGGAAAACCTAGACAAGATTTTATCTATGTATGAAGCTAGAGATAGTGCAATCGTTCTATTCTTTATATCCCTTATTACTTGGATATCAGGAATATAACTTGCTTCTCCTAAGTCCTTCATATCAAATTATTTTGCTAACCATTCTTTTACTGATATCAATACACCTATATCGTTTCCTATGAGTAGTATATCATCAACATAAAGAATTAGGAAAACCAATTTGTCGCCTTTGATCCTTTTGTATACACAAGGTTCGTCTAGGTTCTGAACAAATCCAAAACCTTTCACAGCTTGATCGAACCTTATGTTTTAGGATCTGGATGCTTGCTTTAATCCATATATGGATTTTTGCAACTTGCATACCTTTTCCACTTGGCCTTTTTCAATGAATCCTTCTGGTTGCATCATATAGTTGCTTTCGTCAAGACTTCCATTAAGGAAAGCTATTTTGACGTTCATTTACCAAATCTCTAAATCCAAAGATGCCGCAATGGATTAGAGTATCCTAATGGATTTAAGCATGGCCACAGGAGAGAAGGTTTCCTCGTAATCGATACTTTCTTTCTGTGTATAACCTTTAGCTACTAATCTAGCTTTAAATGTTTCCACCTTTCCATCCATACCACTTTTCAACTTGTATACCCACTTGCATCCAATGGGTTTTATCCCTTTAGGCAAGTCCACTAGGGACCAGACTTTGTTATTGAACATGGACTCAATCTCAGATTGCATTGCCTTTTGCCAATGGCGACTATCAACATCCTCCATTGCATCCTTATATGTGTAGGGATCATCGTCGTCCGGGAGATTCTCCACTGATTCTCCCAGACCGATGTATCTCTCGGGTTGTCTTACAACCCTCCCACTACGACGAGGAATGGTAGGTTGTTGATCTTGTGATGGTTCGGAACTTACAATTGGGCCAATTTGTGAAACCTCTTGTGGAATTGTATCTCCTGACATCTCATTCAGGACAATTCTACTTCTAGGTATAAACTCATTCATATAGTCCTTTTCCAGAAATTTAGCATTTGTCGAAACAAATACTTTAAGATCTGAAGGACTATAGAAATAATACCCTTTAGTTCCTTTTGGATGCCCCACAAATTTGCATGTTTCTATACGAGACTCCATCTTTTTTGTCTTTCCTTTTAACACATGCGCAGGACAACCAAATATCCTTAAGTGTTGTAAACTAGGCTTTCGCCCAGTCCATAACTCATGCGGTGTTTGAGGAACCGACTTCGATGGTACATCGTTTAGAATGTACATTGCAGTTTGTAGAGCATATCCCCAAAAAGAAACAGGGAGTGTTGAATAACTCAACATTGACCTAACCATATTCAAAAGAGTTATATTTCTTCTTTCTACAACCCCATTCTGTTGAGGTGTACCTGGTGCAGAAAACTGAGAAATGATTCCATTATCAATAAGATATTGCTAAAACTCACCAGATAGATATTCTCCACCACGATCATATCTCAAGATTTTTATGTGTTTCTCTAGCTGATTCTCCACTCCAGCTTTGAATGCTTTGAACATGTCAAAAGCATCCGACTTATGTCTCATGAGATACATATAACCAAATCTTGAATGATCATCTGTGAAAGTGATGAAGTACTCATATCCACCTCTAGCTTGAATGCTCATAGGACCACATACATCAGAGTGTTTTAATCCTAAACATTCAATGGCTCTTGTGCCTTTGGCCCTGAACGACCTTTTGGTCATTTTACCTTCCAAACAGGATTCACAAGTTGGTAGATCATCAACCTTTAAGTTACTTAAAAGTCCATCACTAACCAATCTTTTAATCCTATTAAGGTTAATACGACCTAGGCACAAATGGCATAGGTAGGTTTCATCTTATGATAATTTTACTCTTTTATGATTAGGTTGAGTTAATTCTGTGTCTAACAAGTGAGAGATATTTCTATGTAAATAGAATAGACCATTTTCCAATGTACCTTTGCAAACAAATTTGTCATCCTTACTAATAATAAATTTTTTATTAAAAGTAACTGAATATTCAAATTTATTTAAACAAGAAACTGAAATTAAATTTCTCTTGAATTGAGGTACATAATAAATGTCTATCAAGTATAAATGTCTACTAGCATCTAGATTAACACTAATATCTCCCACTGCACTAGCAGACACCAACGCTCCGTTGCTTAAATGCAAATTGATTTCATTCTTATTCAACCTTCTCCTTTCTTGAAACCCCCATAAGGAATAACAAACATGATTATTGTCTCCAGAGTCTACAATCTAAGAATCTATAGAATCTACCAGAAAAACATGTTTCAAGATAATTCACAATACCTTGTTCCTTCTTATTTTGAGACTTTGGGCAATTACTTTTCCAATGTCTCTTTTCACCACAAAAGAAGCACTTCCTTTTGATCTTGGTTACTTTCTTAGTCTCCATCTTGGTAGGCCTAAGTTGCTTTTTCTTCTATTATTCCTTGACCTTCTGACGGGTCTTAATAGTAGCAACTTTAACAACCATATGAATCTCTTCTAGAGACATCATCATATCAGCAGCAGACCCCATTTCTTCATTCTGCTGTTGCAACACGTCGGAGATGGTAGCCATTTGGCCATCTCATTAGAGGTCTTCCACTGCTCATACTCATCTCATTGCATCACATTAGATTCATTAGTAGGAGCAGGTGGTTTAGGAGTAGTTAGAACAAATTTATGTTTTTCAGCTTGCAGTAACAACCTAATTTTCCTTTTCCATGTGGCATAATTATTACCGGTTAAAGTTTTATCTTTTAGGATGATCATTAGGGATGGGATCATGATTTCTTTAACAAAAAATATATATAAGTAAAAAATCATTGTTTAACATTTTCGAATCTTGAATTAAATATTTATAATTCAATCGTAAAATTCAACGTTCGATCCAACACCCATAAATGTTACGCCTCCTTTGGGAGTTCGCACCATTTATTAGTTGGACTAGGTCCCACCTAATTGTTAACATAACAACCAAGTGACCAACGTTTTCAATTTTAGCCTTGTGATTTTATTAACAAGAACTCTTGGGAGGATATCAATAAAACCACATTGAGTGTACTACCAAGATTTCGACCCTTAATATATTCCCTCACGAAAATCCCTCCTTGGGGAGTAGATCTCGTTTGAGTCAATTGTCTAGTCTATCCTTGTAAGGAAGTATCTTGCTATATTCCATTCATGGACACCCCTTGGGGGGATTACCAAAAAATAATATAGCTCAACTAACCTTGGAGGCCATAGGTGTTTGCAATACACCTTTTCCCACTCAATTATTTAAGGCATGCGATTAAATCTCATAGAATGATTTACTAAGTTATCTAGATGCCAATTAGATACCTAAATCATTCAATGCATGTTCATACCAAAAGAGATATATGAGTGGCACTCCTATTCTACATGACATGTTATTAAACAATAACAAATATTGTAATATTTACACAAAATAAATAGCCACGGATTTGATCCATCCTAGAAAAGCAAGTAAATTACAATTGTTTGGAATACGAAAAATCTCCTTTCTTGGTGAACAAATCTTCAAGCGGCCCATGGATCACGTGAGCACCCATGGCTGCCCAATTGGCGTGCACACTCCACAACCCTAACAAGGGCTGCCGTGTGAAGCCCATGGACTCCATGAGGCTGCCATGCGCAGCCCACAGTCCAACATGCACAGCTGCGTGCAATTTTGCAAGCGTGCACATTGGTTTGGTGTGCATGGTCCCAAACTTGTTCCAGTTGCTATTAATTCTTCAAGTCTTCGAATCTTCAATGCTTGAACATATTACATACATATTTAAACAATAAAAATATTGCAGTAAATTTTTATTTTTTTTTTAAAAAAACACAGCAGTATTTAATAAAAAAATACTGCACTAATTTTTAATACATAAAAAAAAAAAATACTGCAGTTAAATTTAATACATTAAAAAAAACTTAGCAACTACCAAGAAGGGAATTGTGACGATAATAGGCCACCCTTCTTGTTACAATTCCGAAACAAAAAATACATTGAAATTCTAGGATCAAAATTGAGCAATAACAATTCACTCTATATCAAAATATAACATATATAAATCCGTACATTCCAATGTAATTATATATGAGAATACCTAGAGTGTCATCTCTTTCTAAACATGCATAATCACAATAAAAAGAAATAGATTCACGTATATATACGATAATTAATTAAAGGGTACAACCAGGCTCTGATACCAATTGTAGGGAAAAAAATACGTGCACGCAGCAGAAGCGAGACTAAAAGAGAGTTTAGCATATTTAAAATTTTTTCCATATTGAACCTTAACTCTTTAATTAATTAATTATACATACGAAAAGATGAAAAACCTTTGTCGTGTGATCTGATTGACTAATGTCGATGGTAATCCGCTAGATCTTCCAAAACCGATCACGAACGTGAATCACCTAGGAGCGTGGTCTCCCATCTTTGAATTGTAAACCTGAGAATGGACAAACAAAACTTTTCTGATGTTAGTCACAATAAATTCCAATACGTTGCTAAGAATGTCCCGGTCACTTTTGAATTCACAATCGTTAGATTGAAACTCGCGTGAACCTTATTCGAAATTGTGCACAAGACCTCTTGATGTAAAGATCACTAGTGCACTATCGAAATAAGAACAATTCTCCTCTCACAACACCTCTTGGCCGAATTCTCTCACTAGTCTTAGAGTTGGATTTTATTTTTCTCTAGTAAAAGAAAAATCTCTCATTTGCAAAAAAACTAGGGTTTTTTTTTTAATATACAAAGAATATATATATATATATTTATTATCGCCGACAATATACCAAGAAAAGAATATACAACTTTCTATGGCCAAATATATATATTTGTATATCAATCACTGCACACCTATAATATATGTTTGTATATATATATCTCTTGTGCAGTTACAGCACATCTCTTATATATACACATGCATTATATAATATATATATATTGCGCACCCATATATATCTCTCGGTTAAAAATATATATTATATATCTATGGCCAAATCATTTCTTAATATATATAGGCCAAATATAATACATATCTCTATAGTGCAAACCCTAATCCAACTCTTTAGTGTATTTGTGACTATATAAAAGACTTCCTAATTTGACTAAACAAATAAAGTCTTTTATATTTAGTATAATACTAATAGTAGTATACTACTAGGAAACATATTTCCTAATCAGAAAAAGATTTGATTTTTAATTAAATAATTAATTAACATATTAATTAATTTCCATTTAATCAAATAATAAAATAAAACAATATAATGGGCTAAAATTTAGCCATTGCCGCCCATGACTAGAACTTGGGCCTACATATTGTTTTCTTATTTTATTTAATCCATTTGAACTTTAATAAAAAGCCCACAAGTGAACTAGACCCATTCTTACTAAAAGAAACAAGCCCACATGCCTTTCATTAATATATTAATATAATTAAACAGCCCATTAAATAAATAATGTGCAAATTATATTCTTAATATATTAAATACAATTCTAAATGGACCCACAAATAGTCCGGTAGAATATATCAAGTGATTCATGCAAGTCCGTGCTGATTGGGGATCTTGGCAGGCCTATCTAAATTTAAGCTCCAATAGACATAACTCAATCACAATCAACAAATGATTCACTTAAGTTCAATCTATTAATTTTAGTTCATTCCACTAAAGAACTAAAATTGCACTCTTAAATAAAGATGAAATAAGTTAACGATACTCATTCATACCCTAGACAATCATATGGGAGATAATGAATCCTTGTGAAGAATATCAGTAATCGCAAAGAGCTCATAGACCGCCTATAGCTCTCCAAGTTATTATATTTACTCATATGACCACACTTTGAACTTGGATATATATTATGACTTGTCCAGAAGTCATCTTTCAATAGACACTATTGAAAACTCAACGTTAAGATTTCATATCCAAAACCACAAAGCATCCATATGATGATATTCTACTCACATTTAATAAATGGAGCAACGATGTCCATTTCTATAAATGAAGTCCTCTATCGATTAACAAATGAATACCACCAAACTATCGAGGATAAACTATGCTATATAATCGTACTCATTGATAACTCAAATGATAACACTTGCAACCATAAGTCCATCATTTATCTTAGGATTAAGATAGACTCTCCGATTGTCCTGATAATGAAAAGACTTTTATCTATTGACGGTTCTAGAAAAAGTATTTCATTGTGATCCGGTTCAATGCTCCCAGTGCACTATATTCTTTTACTCGAAGACCCTTCGATGATTTTAGACTCATCACAACACATTTGATCCCACTCAAATGCTAGTAAAAGAATTCTACAACTTTAACAAGATAAAGGTGCCCAACCTTTAACTTAAGTTGTGAACGTTATTCAAGACTAACTAAAGAATTGTGTCTACCTCATACATATCTAGATGTACGAACAATTCTTCTTTTCTCATAGTCTTTTGACCTTATGATTATTTACTTTGACAATGATAATAATAAATGTTATATAAGATTTTGTTAATAAACAGAAATCACTTTATTAATATGAAAATATTATCAAGTACAACATTACACTCTTGCTATTGAGCATAATCCTAATAGATCAAGTGAGATAAAAACAAGCATTTGCATTGAATAAAATAAGCAACAATATGCTATGAATCGTGCAATGCAATGCTCCCCCTCAACGGGTTACTCTCCCTCAATATATAAACTCCCCAATCTTGCAAATTAGCCACTATAATTTAGCAATTAGCATTCTCCCCCTTACTACAATACTTCTCCCTCTTTTTGTCATGAGATGGGCAAAGGAGTATTCCCCAACCGGGTCACTCATAGCGAAGACAGATAGTAGCATACATGTCATTTGCATAATCATATAATGAACTTTATGCAACTCAATTAATTTGGAGAGAACAAGGAGATTTATTCTTATGAAAATGTGTGAATAAAAATGTTTTGCATACAAGATATGTTACATTCAAGTCCAAAATACAATGGTATTTAGCAAAGCAAATAACAAAGGTATTCAGATAGAATTCAAAACAATTTCACCATTTGTCATGATTAAAGCAAGGATATAGGGATTTCATTGAATTCAATTTTAGAGGCACTATATCCAACTTTATAAGCAAAACATGGCATAAGCGACTTTTTGCATCCTATTCGATTTTTCCAGATAAGATATCCATATGATAGTAGCCATGTTCAACAAATAAAGAAATAGAGACATTTGGATTTTAAAATCCTTTGAATGGATACAAGATCTTTTATTCATTTTGAGTCTCATTAGCTTTTCACACATTGTTTTGCATTTAAATATTGCAATCATCAATTCATGCTTTTTCATTCGATCATGTCATTTGAATTTAATGCTTTCACATTTTAAGCATGTCATTTAACAATCATCATGTCATAGAGATCATTATAGGTCATTCAAAGAGTACTTTATACGTATATCTCCTAGTCCAAAAATGCATGTTTGACATGGATTCTAATGCAAGCATGGTTCACACTTATTGAAGTAAAAACATATAAGCATATGTGCAACCAAGCTACTCAAGCAATTAATAAAAAAGCATAAAATATTTCAAATTTTTGCATGAAAAGAGTATGCAATTGCTCTCTTTGCTTGAGTTTCCCATATGGGGTCAATACCACACCGCTTCAATGAAGGGCTAATCGAACAAAATTGGTATGATTTTGGCCCTCACTTCCTTCTCTTTTTGCTTGATTCTCAGGCATTATCCCGTGATTTAATTGTGTAAATTAAGTGTTTTCAGGAATTTATAGAATTCAGGGGCATTGGAGTAATTTGGTCAGTTAGGGGCAAAAGAGTAATTATTGGAGGAAGAATTGAAGTTACTGTGATTATAGGAGAAGACAGGTGCTGAATTGCAATTAACCAGAAGCACTTGCACCATATAGATGAAACGGTGCGTTTCATCAGCTGGGCACAATAGGCGTGGCCCAATTAGAAGCCCAAACACACCCCATGCCATTGCCAAACGCGCCCCAAATAAGACAAAATGATCACTGCCAAATGCAGCCCAGCCGTTTCTTTGTGCACTACAAACAACCCTTTCTTAATGCAATTAGGCCTGCTACTATACACACCCAAGTGCACAAGCCCAATCCCTTGTCCAAAGCAGGTCAATCCTTGCTAAAGCACACCTTTTGACACTACTAATTGCACCCCTAAAAGTTAAACAATCAAGATTGATTACACCCCAAGTTGCTGCTAAGTGTCCCTCATCTTCTTCAAGTTCACTCTTCTTCCTCACGTGTGCAGACAACCATTGACGTCCCTCCAAACCCTCACCGACGTCGCTGGAAATGCCACTTCCTGTCACCGTTGCCGGCCAAAAACCGGCCCAAATCAACGGCAACCTCAACAGCAACCTGAATGTCAACTTCTCGATGTCCCAATCGGTCGAAATCTGACCACCATCTTCATGCCTAATCCTCCCTAAGTCGCCATCAATCCCAAATCGTGACCAAACCGCGTAAATCGAGGTTACGGTTTGCATTCCAAGGTCTCAATGGCGACAGGGAGTTGTTTTGGAACATGATTGCTTTGCCATTTGGGTCGCCATTTACCAAAGTAGTGACCACTTCTCTGTGCATTTCTGATTGGGTGGTAAAATTACAAGATGACCCCCTCTGTTGGACTAAATGGTAATTTGCCATCGTCAGGAGGTGTTTTGGTAATTTGCCACCCGAGACCTAATTTGAAAATCCTATAAATTCATCACAATTTTTTCTCTTTTAGACAACTCTTGACCACCAAGAAACCTCTTATCCCTCTATTTTCTCTTCTACCTAAACTTAACATCTAGATTTCCTTCCCCTAATCATTCCTTTCTTCCCATCTTTACCACAAATCTCCTTAGTCACTTCCCATTTGACTCCACCTATTTAGACACATCCTCATCATCCACTCTTTGCACAAGGAGCATCAAAGGTAAGGAAAGGATCAATCTTACAAAAGGAGGCTCATGGGTGATTTCCTAATCTTTTACTTGCCTTCCCTTTGATTGTAATATGTGTAATTAAATCCCCTTTTCTAGGGTTTTGATGTGAGAACATTTGGATTGGGATTTGCTTAAGCTTTAATATATTTTAATCTCTATTTGTGTTCTATTCATTTTATAATTAGATTTTATGCATTATATAATTGACATGTATACCCACTAGTTGATTATAATCTTGTTTAGGATAATTTGTTATATAATCTTGATTGGATTGACAATCTTGATGGATTGAGAACATAGTGAGTAGGATAGATTGTCGGAGGGTATATCAACCACGATAATCTAAACTGGTAATTGTAACAAACCGATCCCGCCATGACCCCCTTTCCTTAATTGGTTAGGCATTGCGGTGGGAAGTTGTTTAGGGTGCATAGTAATGGTCTAAACACATTCTAGAAATCAATTGGTTAACATTTATGAGATTCGTTCACTAAAGTAGCTTGAGAAGCATTTCCCGGTAATCCACTTGTGATCCCATTAATCCTCTAGCTATTCTTTTAATTGTTAATTCCATTTATCTTATCTAGATTTGTTAAGTATTCTTTTATTAGTTTATTAGGTTTATTTTTCATGTATGTTTGATGGCTTGACAACCCATTCACTCATCCATATTTTTATGATTTATTTTACCGCATTTAGATTAGTTAATTTAATCAACTAATCACTCTAATTCCCTATGGAACGAATCCCACTTGCCACTTTACTATTTTTCTAAGTGGTGAAAAATCGGTTTTCAAAACGAACACATTTAAATATCATTTTGTTGAGTACACAACGACTGCTCATCATGGGCATGAGGTCCTAAAGACCTACCAAGTCCATTGGACCTAGTTGAACCTATGTGAGACATGTTATTCTCGTAGCAAGCAGGTTCATCATTTTTAATCGTGGTCAAAGGTTATAGAGCTATAGATGGCAAAGGATCATGTAAATGAGTTTCTTCTTTTCTAAGGACATGCATCTTAGCTCTAGCCTTTTTCTTTTCGATCATGCTTTTAACTCTACACATTTTAATGTAATGAAAGCAACTTGGTCTAATATGACCATCAATACCACAAAAATGACAAGTGGGAATAAAGTTAGGAATCATACCATTCCTTTGAGCATGCATTGGTGCTTTCCCTTGTCGTTGTGGTTGTCTTGATTGTTGGATTGGATCTCTCTATCTTTGTTAATGACCAAGATATTGTTGCTTGCTCGGTTGAGCTTGCATGATCGGACTCTTCCATTTATGGATCTTAGGTAGATGGAAGTTAGCATGAGGAGCCTTTTGAGGTTGAGCTTGTGCTTGACCTTTTGGTGCCACAAGTACTTGGGCACTTCTTGAACACTCTCCTAGGACAATCTTCTTCTTAGGGTGTTGAGGAGGAGGAGACTTCTTCAAGTCCATGCTTTTGACAAAGGAAATCTTGCTTGAGGAGGAAGTTTCCTTGTCATCAATGTAGCCAAGACCTTTCTTGTCACTTGGCCTTTTTCCAATTCCCGACATATGGTCAAGCATCTTGGTACTTGAAGCCATCTTAGCCATTACAACTCTAGCTTCTTCAGGCTCTCTCTTTAACCCTTCTTCTCTCTTCTTGGATAAAGTTAACTTGATTTTTAGCTTATCTTCATCCTCCATGGATCTCACCACTTCTTCACTCAAATGGTCAACTTGTGTTGAAATCTCAAGATTTTCTTCCTTTAATCTTTGAATCTCATTCTCATTCTTTATCCTAGAGCTTTCAACTTTGACTTTGTAGTCATTAAGATCCATATTCCACATTTCTATTTGTGGAGTGAGATGACAAATTCTCAACAATTGAGTTATCTCCTATATTCTTCATCTCACCAATAGAGTCATCTTCCTCATCAAGATCTTCACCTTAGTCACTTGAGGTTATATGAGCCTTATCCCAATGAGTAGCTACACTAGCAACTTCTTTAGCTACTACTTCATTTGTTTCTTCTTTGGGATCACTAGTCAAGGCATCCTTTCCATCTACTTCAACTTCTACACAAGTGGCTCCATATGCCATGTAGTTAATGGTAAGCTCTTCATCACTTGAAGGATCTTCTATACTTTTATCTTCACTCAATGAGGTGGCCATCGCCTTTCCTTTCCTTCTATCCTTCAAGTTTTCACACTCCAGGTAGATGTGCTCTAATCCTCCACATTCGTAGCATTGAATCCCTTCTCTTGAAGACACCTCTTGGTTCAGCTCGTCATTCTTTACCTTGGTCTTCTTCTTGAAGCCATCCCTCTTTAAGCCAAAACCTTTCTTTTGTAGATTAATCAACTTCTTGAAACTTTTAACAACTAGCACCATGTCTTTATCATCCAAGTCACCCTCCTTCTTGTCATGCTTCGAAGTCTTCAAAGTAATATTCTTCTTCTTCTTAGGAGGTTTAATCTTTTTCTCCTTTTTTACTTCAGAGGTCATCTTCTTTTGAGATTTCGTAAATCTCCTAAATCTCTCTATTTAGAGAGTCACCTCCTCATCAGAGTCAATTTCTTCTCTCTCAATTTCACTCATAGTGTTTGTAAATGAATGCAAATGTCGGGAATTGGAAAAAGGCCAAGTGAATGCAAATGAATGCAAAATGATAATGCAAAATGAAACCCTTGGGATAAGGCTGTTGAGTCAAATGAATGCAAAATGATAATGGTCAGCCTGTTGAGTCAAATGAATGCAAATGAGAAGAATTCAAAATGATCACACAAAATGCACAACACACCAAAATGAGCGAAGGATCACCTAAGTATATTTAGGAATCCGCTCTGATATCAATTGAAACAAATTTACGGTGTATTCTAATATATTAATCTAGAGGATAGATTTTAACCCCTTTTAAGAAATTTTCGCGTTTAGTCAATTTACGAAAATAACCCCAATCTAGTAAATATAATAAATCAAGTGTAATATGTGCAGAATTATAAATGACACTTGATTTTCACGTGGAAACCCTCAACAGAGAAAAACCACGGGTTGTTATGTGCGCCACACACGAACCTCAAATCCACTAATTGTGATAATGTTTACAACCTCGGTTGACCTCAACCTCTAATGGTCAATAACTACCACTACCCGCAGACCTGTAAAAGTAGACCTAGTATAATTGCTTGATCCTCGCAATCACTACTTGTAATGATGTTGACAACCTAATCCCAGTATGTAACCCACCACTACTACCCGCAGGCCTATAATAGCAACCCTAGATCAAGACTTAATTCTCTAAAGAGATCAAACAACCTATTTGAATATATATATATATACATATATGATATTCAAAGTGCAAATAGAGCTAGGGAACCCTAAATGTTTATCTAGGATTATAAGATGACAATTAAATTAATCCTAGATATCAAAAGCTAAATGACATGGCATAAAACTTAGCTATGTAGAGGATAACCAATCCTAGATACAATAACTATAAAAAATAATCTCAATCATTTTAATGAGATAAATTAGCTAGATATTTTATGAACATGAAAACCTAGCTATCAAAAACAATCTCAATCATACAGTGAGATAAATTAGGTAGATGACATATAGACATGAAAACCTAGCTATCACAAATAACTCAAACAATCAAACATAATCTCATTCTTGTGAGTAGAAATTAATCTAAAAGCATACAAGTTATAAATGAGATAAATTGACAAGTAAAAACACTAATTATGTAAGATAATAGTGTTAACCGCCAAAATTGGCGGAGGACCAAAGAAGAATTTTCCACCTCGACACAAGAAGGCTATAACAATACCCAACCCGGATACCACGACAGAGTGGACCCCGGTTAATCCCAACACATAACTCTCTCAGCGGGGTCCACCCCGCCAAGCATCTTAGCTCAACAAAGAAACCGAGAACCAAAAATACTCAGTAGAACTCACAGCGAGATCAAACCCGGCTATAACCGGGCTTCCTATGAACCCCGCTACACCCCGATACAACTTCATATGGACCCAGCAGCACCCCGACACGGAGTTCTACTGATCACCTTACTACAAAGCTGTCTAGATATCCCCCTACTGCCATCAGCAGGGTGCTTACTAGATGTAGGAAGCCCGCTAGAGCAGAGGAGCACCAGGAAGCAGGATCCAAAACACCAAGAACTAAAAGCTCCACAAAAGAGCCAGTAAGACGTCACCGTACAAAAGAGGTACACTCTTTCCCGCCAGAAAGTCCTAATTTGAGCAGGACATTATAGTAGGAATCCTACTAGGAAGGTGAGTGATTGACTCCTCCTAGGAAGGAAAGACTGAATTCAGCGCATTAAAAGCTCCGATTTTATTTCCTAAAAAGGAGGATCCTGCAAGCGGCCAAACCCTAGTCCGGGATTGTAGGGGTGCATGGCAAGCAAACAGGACCTATATATATAACAACTTATTCATCGAAGAAGGGATCAAAAGGAAGAAACCCTACACTCTACTTATCGACAGACACAGATTTATCTCCACCATCATCCCACTTATCGACCGAAATCTCCATATCGTTGCTGTGATTCATATTTTCAATCAAAACCTTCATGTAATCTAATGTCTTAGTAGATTTATAGTCGGTATATTCATGTAATGGAAAAGAGAGATCAATACCTATTCGATTTCACGTGTTCTTTATCATGCATGCATTGGCAGAGACATAGTTGGTATCGAACTACTTGATACCCCTCCGGCCAGGATCAATCTCGATCTTGCCCCTTTTAAAGTGGTTATTTGGATTATCGTCCTTTTAACGATTTTCGGATAACACTTTTGGCGCCGTCTGTGGGGAGCTTTTTCCCAACCATTGTTTAGCAACAGCCTATTTCTACCCAGAGATATTCGGAATGAGACTCCGGTCCTCCCAGGGTCGTCCCGAGTCATCAGGGCTCCAATCCCTTACCTCCACTGAAAGAGCTCAGAGACGGGGTAAGGGCATCAGGAGCGAGAATCCTCCACCAGTGCCCCCACCGGCTGCAGACCCTATCCCTCAAAACCCTGCTGAGCAAGAGGTCAACAGAGATGTCTTAGAACAGCACGCTGCAGCCTACGTAGAAGCAATCCGGCTCCGGATGATAGCCCAGGGAATCCCATTTGAAGCAGCCGGGACCCAGGACGATGTCAGACCAAGCACTCGGGCTCCAGTCTTCGACCGATTGGGCCCCCCTCTCCCAGTCCGACAGGCGGATCTCAGACCTCGACTGGTAAAATCCGCGATTGAGGTTCCTCCCAGGAAGGTTCAATCCCCACCAAGACCGCGGACCAAGGAGAGGGAATCCCGTCCCAACTCTGAAGAAAGTGCCAAATCTCGGAGGATTTCCAAGGAAAGGCATCAAAGGGTTAAGCGGAAGGAGGTAGTCATCGATTCGAAATCTTCGGATAATGAAGTTTCAGTAGCTTGATCCGGAACCAAGAAGTCTCAGCGCCTGGAGGACCAGATGACGAGGATGGCGAAGGAGTTGGAGCAGTTAAAGAAGGGAAAGCATCAGGGGATCCAAAAGAATCCTTTGGGCGAGATGAATGCACCATTCTCCAAGAGAGTTAGGGAGGCGGGGCTACCCCCCAAATTCAGGATGCCTTCAGAAAAGTATTCTGGAACAGAAGACCCCGTCAGCCACCTGGAAAGCTTCGTACACCAGATGGAGGTCCAGAGTGCAACCAGGATAGCCATGTGCAGGATGTTCCCTTCAACTCTAACAGACTGTGCCAAGACATGGTTCAGAAAATTACCACCAGGTAGTGTTGATTCTTTCTCCAAACTTACCAAAGCTTTCTGTGCACAGTTTCAGGGAATCAAACCCCGTCCCAAGGATCCTATCCTACTGCAGTACGTAGTTCAAGAGCGAGGTGAAACTCTGAGATCCTATGTGGAGAAATTCCACAAAGAGGTAGTCCAGATGGGTGTGTTCAACGAGAAGGAAACGTTAGCAAATTTCCGGAGGAACTTATGGGCTGGCAGACTGTTCCGATCTTTCGCCAAGCATCCTCCTGAGACGTACCAGGAAGCCTACAATCGGGCTCTAGAACAGGTGGACATTGAGGAACAACTCCGGATTAAGATTGAACATGATGAAGCCCGGTTAGCACCACGCCCTAAAAAGGAAGCTCCAAAACCTGCCCCAGCTAGGAAATTTCAGAATCAACCTCCAAACCGGTCGACATACAGGCCGCCTCCTATTCCTTCGTACCAAGAGAGGTACCCGGTCAGGAGGTCGCCCCCCAGAGAGCTCCCCTTGAAGGATGTATCCAGAATAACGAGAGAGGAAGAAGGATATAACCATTATACTCTTCTCAATGCATCGCGGGAAACTATCTATCTCGCCATTCGAGACAAGGGTCTACTCAGAAAGCCGGTTCCCATAAAAATCCCGGTGGACAGGAGGAATCAATACAAGTATTGCGACTTCCATGAAGACGTGGGGCATAACACCTCAGAATGCTACAGTCTCCGCAATCAGATAGAAGCACTGGTAAGGGGAGGACTCCTAACCGAATTTTTACAACAGGTACGAGATAGCATCAAAGAAGGAAAGCAGGTTCAAAGCGGGATGCAAGAAGCAGCGGAAAGGAAGAGAGAAGGAGAAAAGGATCTAATGCAGCAGATCCAGGTGATTCACACCATCAGTGGGGGCCCCACCTTGGCTGGAACCTCCAACAATTCAAGGAAGAACCACGCAAGGAAGATTCCTAGGCTTAACGCTGACCATGAGATACTGAAAGTCAATGGCGGACCCCGAGATCTATCCCGCTCAACCAAGATCATCTTCACGGAGGAGGATGTCTTCAATACGGTACAGCCACATGATGACCCCATGGTCATAACAGTGCAGATCGCTAACTGCCTAGTACACCGCGTCCTGATTGATACGGGAAGCAGCGTGGATATTCTGTTCAAGGGGGCTCATGAGCAGCTTAACCTGAAGAATTCTTGCTACAACAGTTGCACCTCTCTACTATACGGATTCACAGGGGACTCCGTAATGCCGATGGGAACAAAGATACTGCCAGTGATAGTCGGAGAAGCTCCTCTTCAGCAAAACATAATGACAGAGTTCATCGTGGTGGACACCCCATCTGCGTACAATGCAATTTTAGGAAGGCCTTTCTTATCAGGGATTAGAGGAGTACTGTCCATCTACCACAACGTGATGAAGTTCCCAGTAGGATCGGGAGTAGGAGAAGTAAGAGGAGACCAGCAGGCAGCCCGAAACTGCTATGCAGTATCAACAAACCCCGCTGCATTGGCTAAGCAATGCGCATCAGTGGCCAGCTACCCAAGTCAGAGAACGACAGAGCAGGATGATTATGTTTTAGAAGAAGGAGAGGTACCAGACATAATCGTGGAAGAGTCAGAAGAAGAAGAGCGAGGTTGGGCCAGTGGGAACCCCGTGGAGCAGCTAGAGGAAGTCCAGATCCGGAGGGAGGACCCAACAAAGACAGTAAAAGTGGGAGAAGGTCTGGACCCGGAGGTGAAGAGTAACTTGATAGAGCTTCTTAAAGAGTATAACGATATCTTTGCTTGGAGTCATGATGAGATGCCTGGCATTCCCCTTAGCCTGGCTTCCCATAGGTTGGCAGTGGATGCAACTTTTAAGCCGGTGAAACAGAAAAGAAGACACTTCAACACAGAACGGAATGCCGCAGTCCAAGAAGAAGTTGACAAGCTCCTGAAGGCCGGATTCATCAGGGAATCCCGGTACCCTGAGTGGATCGCTAACGTGGTCATGGTAACCAAATCCAACGGAAAGTGGCGGATGTGTGTGGACTACACCGATCTCAATCGGGCTTGCCCCAAAGATAGCTTCCCTCTACCAAAAATAGATCAGCTCATTGACTCCACTGCAGGAAATAAGCTCCTAAGTTTCATGGACGCTTTCTCGGGGTATAATCAAATCATGATGCATCCTTCAGATCAAAACAAGACCAGCTTCATCACAGGACAAGGTCTCTACTGTTACAAGGTAATGCCATTCGGACTCAAAAATGCAAGTGCCACTTACCAGCGCATGGTGAACAAGCTATTCAAGGAACAGATAGGATGGTCCATGGAGGTATACATAGATGACATGATCACTAAATCTCCAGAAGCAAGACAGCATGCAGGGGACTTACGCCAAACCTTCCAGGTACTAAGGCAGAACCAGATGAGGCTGAACCCCGCTAAGTGTGCATTCGGGGTAGCAGCAGGCAAATTCTTGGGATTCATGGTGCATGAAAGGGGAATCGAGGCAAATCCGGAGAAGATCAAAGCCATTTTAGATCTCGAGTCTCCTGCAAACCTCAAGCAGGCGCAAGGTTTAACTGGGCGGATAGCGGCTTTGAACCGGTTCATATCCCGATCCACCGACAAATGTCTCCCCTTTTTCAAAATCATCAAGCAGGGGAAAAAGATGAAGTGGGATGAGCAGAGCGAGCAGGCCTTTCAGACTCTAAAGGGATACCTGTCAAGCCCTCCGCTATTGGTAAAACCAATCCCGGGTGAAGAACTCCTACTCTACCTAGCAGTTTCTGAAGTAGCAACTAGTGGAGCCTTGGTGAAAGAATGCAGTGACGGGGTGCAGAGGCCGATCTACTACGTGAGTCGGGCTCTTACAAAGTCCGAGAAGAATTATACCTTGCTAGAGAAACTCGCCTACGCCTTAGTAACAACGTCCAGAAAGCTCCGGCCTTATTTTCAAGCCCACACCATCGCGGTAGTCACAGATCAGCCTTTGAGACAATTTCTCCAGAGACCAGATGTTTCAGGCAGACTGGTTCTGTGGGCCCTAGAGCTCACACAGTTCGACATCAAGTACAAGGCGAGAACCACGATCAAAGCTCAAGCCCTGGCGGACTTCGTAATGGAGTTTGGCCCGACCCTGAACCAAGGCGTGTCGGCAGACCCAGACCCGGATCAAGCCCTTCTAGAATGGCCCATAGACAACAAGATTTGGACTCTTTACACGGATGGAGCAGCGAACCGGTAGGGGTGCGGAGCCGGGATCGTCCTGATCGACCCCGCGGGAATTGAAGTAAGTCATTGCTTCAGGTTTGAATTCAGAGCCACCAACAACGAAGCGGAATATGAGGCTCTGCTAGCAGGAATGAAGGTAGCAGGGGCTCTGGGGGCTGAGTATCTTCAGATCAAGAGCGATTCACAACTAGTGGTCAACCAGGTGACAGGAGTATACCATGCAAAAGGTGACAACATGATAGCCTATCTGGCTAAAGTTCAGGAGGCTATGAAGAAATTCAAAGGTGTAAAAATAGAGCAAGTGCCTAGGGAGAAAAACCATCGCGCAGATGTTTTAGCCAAGATTGCCACAGGAGAGGGACACGCTTTACCAAAAGGGGTACCCCTTCAATTGGTTCCTTTCTCCAGCATAGCAAAAGAGGCAGAAGTCCTCCCAGTAAGCCGCCTCCCGTGTTGGATGGATCCAATAGCAGACTATCTCCAAAGCGACATTCTCCCAGCAGATCCGGATCAAGCCCGTCGGCTCAAGAGGACAGCTACCCGATACTGCTTAGTAGAAGGACACCTATATCGTAAGGGAAAATCTCTCCCTCTGCTCAGGTGTCTCCATCCCGATGACGCGCACTGGGCGCTCAGTGAGGTACATTCTGGGGATTGTGGTAACCACATGTCAGGGGAAACTTTGGCTTACCAGGTAGTCAGGATGGGCTACTACTGGCCGACTATACACCAGGACGCAAGGCAGTTCGCGCGATCCTGCGAGGCTTGCCAGAAAACAGCCAACCTTCATCATCTCCCTCCAGAGAGGCTCTCCTCAATCAGCACTCCCTACCCCTTCGCCATCTGGGGACTAGACTTGATCGGGCCACTTCCCACTGCACCCGGCCAAGCCAAGCACGCAGTAGTGGCGATAGATTACTTTACTCGGTGGGTGGAAGCTAAGGCACTCACCCGGATAACCGAAGAAAAGACCACCAACTTTGTCAAGGAACACATAGTCTGCCGGTTTGGCACCCCGATGGCCATCATAACTGATTTGGGAAAGCAGTTTGACAATGCCAACTTTCGAGAATTCTGTGCAGACCGGAGGATCAATCTCCGTTTTGCTTCGGTGGCCCATCCTCAAACCAACGGGCTGGTCGAAGCAACCAACAAGACCATTAAGAAGCTCCTAAAGAAAAAGCTCCAACAGAAGAAAGGATTATGGGTGGCAGAATTACCCAATGTACTTTGGGCCTACAGAACAACTAGGCGGACAACAACCGGAGAAACCCCCTACTCCCTGGTGTTTGGGGCAGAAGCTGTCTTGCCCATCGAACACAAGCTCATATCTTTCCGGGTTCAAAATTATGAACCAGAAGATAATGAGGCCAAATTGAGAGCTAGCTTGGACATGTTGGAGGAAAAACAAACCAAGGTCGCAGAGAAGGTGGCCGTATACCAGAGCAAGATAGCCCGACACTTCAACAAGAAGGTGAGGGCCCGAAATTTCAAAGAAGGAGATTTGGTTCTCAGGAAGGTGACCCAGACTACAAGAAGAAGGTCTGACGGGGTACTAGCCCCTAACTGGGAGGGTCCATACTTGGTTAAGGCATCACTCCGGGGTGGTGCTTACAAGCTCGAAGACATGGAGGGTTACCCGGTGGATCATACATGGAATGCCGATCATCTTCGAAAATTCTATCCTTAAGAAACTGTGCTTGCACCTAGCGGAATGCTCACCCCGAGTTTATATTTGTACCGTTTGGGAAATTAAATAAAAGCAATTCTTTCTTCTATATGATTCTCCTGTGTTCCAATGCCCGATTATCTCCTACTGATATCACCTACAGAATCATCATCACGAAATCGCCTAAAGGCCAGGAGAGCTTCTTAAAGCTCCTGATGCCCTAGACAGGGTCAAACCTTCTAGGAGGATCTCCGCTACTGAGTCAAGCCTCAGGGCGCTCCTGATGCCTTGGACTGGGTCAAGCCCGCCAAGAGGATCTCCATTATTAAAGCGCCTCAAGACCAGGAAATAGCCTCAGGACGCTCCTGATGCTTTGGACTGGGTCAAGCCCGC
This sequence comes from Acer campestre, assembly GCA_954870605.1. Taxonomy (NCBI): domain Eukaryota; kingdom Viridiplantae; phylum Streptophyta; class Magnoliopsida; order Sapindales; family Sapindaceae; genus Acer; species Acer campestre. The sequence goes on from OX940805.1 coordinate 6,685,287, forward strand.
CAAGAGGATCTCCATTGTTAAAGCGCCTCAAGACCAGGAAATAGCCTAAGGGCCCTCCTGCTGCCTCGGTCGGGGAATACCCTCCTCTGAGAAGCCTGGTGCTAAAGTGGCCTTAGTTGCCTACCAGGATAGCCTTGGTCGGGGAATACCCTCCTCCGAGAAGCCTGGTGCTAAAGTGGCCTTAGTTGCCTACCAGGACAGATTACAGTAAGAGTCGGGCTGCCTAAGGGTACCTGATTCCTTACTTCGCCTCAAGACCAGGAAATAGCCTAAGGGCGCTCCTGATGCCTTGGACTGGGTCAAGCCCGCCAAGAGGATCTCCATTGTTAAAGCGCCTCAAGACCAGGAAATAGCCTAAGGGCCCTCCTGCTGCCTCGGTCGGGGAATACCCTCCTCTGAGAAGCCTGGTGCTAAAGTGGCCTTAGTTGCCTACCAGGATAGCCTTGGTCGGGGAATACCCTCCTCCGAGAAGCCTGGTGCTAAAGTGGCCTTAGTTGCCTACCAGGACAGATTACAGTAAGAGTCGGGCTGCCTCAGGGTACCTGATTCCTTACTTCGCCTCGAGACCAGGAAATAGCCTCAGGGCGCTCCTGATGCCTTGGAATGGGTCAAGCCCGCCAAGAGGATCTCCATTGTTAAAGCGCCTCAAGACCAGGAAATAGCCTAAGGGCCCTCCTGCTGCCTCGGTCGGGGAATACCCTCCTCTGAGAAGCCTGGTGCTAAAGTGGACTTAGTTGCCTACCAGGATAGCCTTGGTCGGGGAATACCCTCCTCCGAGAAGCCTGGTGCTAAAGTGGCCTTAGTTGCCTACCAGGACAGATTACAGTAAGAGTCGGGCTGCCTCAGGGTACCTGATTCCTTACTTCGCCTCGAGACCAGGAAATAGCCTCAGGGCGCTCCTGATGCCTTGGACTGGGTCAAGCCCGCCAAGAGGATCTCCATTGTTAAAGCGCCTCAAGACTAGGAAATAGCCTAAGGGCCCTCCTGCTGCCTCGGTCGGGGAATACCCTCCTCTGAGAAGCCTGGTGCTAAAGTGGCCTTAGTTGCCTACCAGGATAGCCTTGGTCGGGGAATACCCTCCTCCGAGAAGCCTGGTGCTAAAGTGGCCTTAGTTGCCTACCAGGACAGATTACAGTAAGAGTCGGGCTGCCTCAGGGTGCCTGATTCCTTACTTCGCCTCAAGACCAGGAAATAGCCTCAGGGCGCTCCTGATGCCTTGGACTGGGTCAAGCCCGCCAAGAGGATCTCCATTGTTAAAGCGCCTCAAGACCAGGAAATAGCCTAAGGGCCCTCCTGCTGCCTCGGTCGGGGAATACCCTCCTCTGAGAAGCCTGGTGCTAAAGTGGCCTTAGTTGCCTACCAGGATAGCCTTGGTCGGGGAATACCCTCCTCCGAGAAGCCTGGTGCTAAAGTGGCCTTAGTTGCCTACCAGGACAGATTACAGTAAGAGTCGGGCTGCCTCAGGGTACCTGATTCCTTACTTCGCCTCGAGACCAGGAAATAGCCTCAGGGCGCTCCTGATGCCTTGGACTAGGTCAAGCCCGCCAAGAGGATCTCCATTGTTAAAGCGCCTCAAGACCAGGAAATAGCCTAAGGGCCCTCCTGCTGCCTCGGTCGGGGAATACCCTCCTCTGAGAAGCCTGGTGCTAAAGTGGCCTTAGTTGCCTACCAGGATAGCCTTGGTCGGGGAATACCCTCCTCCGAGAAGCCTGGTGCTAAAGTGGCCTTAGTTGCCTACCAGGACAGATTACAGTAAGAGTCGGGCTGCCTCAGGGTACCTAATTCCTTACTTCGCCTCGAGACCAGGAAATAGCCTCAGGGCGCTCCTGATGCCTTGGACTGGGTCAAGCCCGCCAAGAGGATCTCCATTATTAAAGCGCCTCAAGACCAGGAAATAGCCTAAGGGCCCTCCTGCTGCCTCAGTCGGGGAATACCCTCCTCTGAGAAGCCTGGTGCTAAAGTGGCCTTAGTTGCCTACCAGGACAAACCTACAGTAACATCGGGGAAACTCATCGGGATGCTTCACTCTTTATTTTCCCACTTGCTACCCCGACAGCGGACCAGCAGTCAGAAAGGAACTTAGAAGTCCATCCTCAGCAAGACGAATTGTTCATAAGGAGTAGGATTTCTCGAATGACTGCTATAATACTTTACACTATGACATGTTTAAGGGAGTCCGATTAGAGGAAGATGTGATTTTACCCCGTTGGTTCTTATGGTTATAAGCACATAGTTTATCTCTATTACCCATCGGGGTCCAGTCATCATCCTTATTACTCATCAGGGTCCAAGTATTCAAACAGGATCCCAAGTATCAACAAATTTATATGCAATGAGGGTTTTCTAAGTACAAAGTAAACAAGACACAGTATTCAGAAAAGCTGCTATATTTATAAACGGGGTGCCCCATTCCCCAGTCGGGCTACAAAAATTTTCAATAATGAAGGGAGGCCAGACTAGTTTTCTGTTTTCTCCTCCGGATGCTCTCCTTGGCCAACTGCCCCTTCTCCCAAAGGCTCAGCTGCAGCATCAGTTTGGACAACCTCCTCCACGACAGAAGACCCAGTCTGAATCCCCCCAACCGCCGGGACCTCGGATCTAGCAGGCCCCTCATCCTCCTCCACGAGGACCGCACCAGTAGCGGACTCGGGATCCGCTCTTTGTTCTTCAATGGAAGAAGGGTCTTGATCAGCCCCCTCAGTGCCATCATGTTGGACTTCAGCAGCCACGTCAGCTTCTTGATCCAGATGAACCACTCCCTGTGGAAGGGCCTCTGTCTCTTGATCCCCTCCTGCTAGCAGAGCAGCCTTTGCCATAATCTGCTCCCGATCCCAGTTCAGAGTTTCCTCGAGGTCGAAGGGAGGAGGTAAAGCTGTGGCTACCTCGTAGCAGGCTGTAAAATAACCGTCTTCGAATGAAGGCCCTTGCTGAGCTTCCAAGCCTGCTATGGTCTCCCGCAGGAGTTGATTCTCACTCTGTAGCAGCATTTTCTCTCGTTTCACGCACTCCCTTTCTTCCCGGCGGCGTAGAGACCGGACTGTCTCAGTGTCCAGGCTGCGTTCCGCACGCCTAAGAGCCACCAAGGCCTCCTGCCTCCCTTCTTCAGCGTTTTTTGCGTCTTGCAGCAGGGGAGCCACGCTCTGTTGGGTCTGGGTTAGTTCCTACTGGGTGTCCTCCAGCCTTGCTTGGAGACCGATGTAAGCCTCCCTCAAGGTCAGCAGCTGCCTCTCCATGGCCATGGCAAATTTGAAGCCCTACGAGAAAAAAGAAAGTTAATCTTTGGCTAGAAGAAGAAAAGAAGTAGTGGGAAGGAAGTAGAAGCTCACCTCGGCCAGAACCGATGCCCCTTTGGTGACCAAGACGCCAGTAGGAAGCTTGGCCATATCCACCAAACTCCCACCAGGGCACGAGTCCGCAAATCGGGAAACCACCTCGTCAAGGGCAGCGTCCCTTGGCCCTGATCCAGAAGCAACAGCAGCAACATGGGCAGGGATGTGGACAGCTGCCTCATCCCCCAGGGTGCGCGCAGGGTCCTCAGGAAACATTTTAGTAGGAGGAGGAGCAGGGGAAGTCTTTACTACAGGGGCAGCTTTCTTCTGTGCCGACCTCCCAGAGCCTCGGGCTTTAGCCGCCCTAGCCAACATCGCAGAAATCTTTGAACGCGATGGAGGAGAAGAGGGAAGGGGAGTCTTGGTCTTAGACCTCGCCGGAGCAGGAGCAGGCGATTTTGACGCAGCCTTGGCAGCAGGGGTAGGAGAAGGGACAGGGGAGGAAGGAGCTGACAGAATGATCCCCCCTGCCCAGTGGAAGGAGATCCCGCCAGCACCGGAACAGCAGACACTGCAAAAAGGAAAGATACTCAATAAGAAAGAAAACAAAGAAAATAAGTAAGTAGGAAAGTAAACGAGTAAGGAACAGTCAACTCACCAGGAAGAGCAAGGGATATCCTTAAATACCGCTCCACGCGGGCCCCCTCAAAGGGATCAAGAGTGGGATATTGCATATTGGTATACCCCCTCTTCATGATCCTCGCAAGGATTTCACGGGATTCAGGAGCAAGCACCCCCTTCGCCCATTTATCCCGCACTGAGAATTGAGTAGGGACGGGGTATTCATATCCCCCAATAAAGGCGGTGTGCCCCCACTCGCCTTCCACCACTATCCATTCTTCTTTCCAGGGCGCGGCATACTTCACGTTTGCCCCAGGGACAATGAACCTCATGTCGTTGTTCGCCCTAAGGTAAAACTGACCCCGGGGAACCATACTGGCGATGTTGAAGAGGTAGCGGAGTTCATCTAATCCCGGCTCTCGCTCGATGCGATCCTTCTCGCACTGCTCCTTCTAGAGCACCAGAAACCCCGTCAGGTGTTTCCAGAACCCCGGTGAAATCTGTAATGGGGCTAACTCCAGTGCGACAAGAGCCCGGCGTAGCGTAGGGTGTAGAGGCAGTCGAACACCGCATTCGAAGGCTGCCTTGTGGATCAAAAGGCGATCTTGAGGCGGGGTATAGACATCAAATCCCCGGTGAGGAAGGGATAGGATGATGTTATCCGGGATCCTATACTCCTCCCTTAGCTTTGCTAAAGTATCCTGGGTGCAGACGGAGTCGGGGACTATCCTCCCGTCATGAAAAAGGGCGAAGGAGCCGGCCTGGACCCCAACTAGAGAGACCCTCTCGTCGTTGCCTCCGTCACCATCACCAGACTTAGCAGCACCCACTTCATCACCGATCAAAACCGGGTCTTCGGGTCGACTACGGGAACCCAACCCAACTCGCGGGTTTTGAGCGGAGCGACGGCGTTGAGCTAGCGGGGTGTCACTATCCTCATCCCGCCCCCGTTTCTTCCTCTCCGAGGTTGGGGACTCTACCACCACGTCGGCTGCCTCCGTACTGAAGAGGGCGTCGATGCTATCGGACTGAGGAGGCGAAGCAGGTTCAGGTCGAAAAGGAGACGCCGCTGTAGAAGGGTTTTGTTCGGCAGCAACTTCATGAGAAGAAGGAATTCGTGAAGGAGAAGCCATTGAAAGAGAGGGAGAAATTTTGAGAAAATTAGGAAAGTAAGACAGAAAAGAAGTTAAGGAGAGTATTTTGGTTCTCGTTCGATCTTGAAAGTCTGAAAGCTCAAAAGTGAGAAGCGCCAGTGGAGCCGGTCTATTTATAGAGAAAGAATGACGGTTACTTACTTGGAAACTGGAATCGGTGACCGGGAGGAGGGTTTGAGGCGTTTTCCGCATTAATCGCGCCAAAACGGCTCTTTTTGAAAAAAAGGGAAACCCAATCAACAGTCGACATGTAATCAGTTATAACGGACAAAATAAGGATTTCCTGCTCTTAAGTGGAAACCCGGTCAGACAAGGAAAGTAAGGGGATAAGGTAGAAAATCCTTCAAGCAAACAAAAAGATCCTGACCCCGACCCCGACAAAGTATCAGTGTCCAAGTCAGGGGGGGACTTCTGTTAACCGCCAAAATTGGCGGAGGACCAAAGAAGAATTTTCCACCTCGACACAAGAAGGCTATAACAATACCCAACCCGGATACCACGACAGAGTGGACCCCGGTTAATCCCAACACATAACTCTCTCAGCGGGGTCCACCCCGCCAAGCATCTTAGCTCAACAAAGAAACCGAGAACCAAAAATACTCACTAGAACTCACAGCGAGATCAAACCCGGCTATAACCGGGCTTCCTATGAACCCCGCTACACCCCGATACAGCTTCCTATGGACCCAGCAGCACCCCGACACGGAGTTCTACTGATCACCTTACTACAAAGCTGTCTAGATATCCCCCTACTGCCATCAGCAGGGTGCTTACTAGATGTAGGAAGCCCGCTAGAGCAGAGGAGCACCAGGAAGCAGGATCCAAAACACCAAGAACTAAAAGCTCCACAAAAGAGCCAGTAAGACGTCACCGTACAAAAGAGGTACACTCTTTCCCGCCAGAAAGTCCTAATTTGAGCAGGACATTATAGTAGGAATCCTACTAGGAAGGTGAGTGATTGACTCCTCCTAGGAAGGAAAGACTGAATTCAGCGCATTAAAAGCTCCGATTTTATTTCCTAAAAAGGAGGATCCTGCAAGCGGCCAAACCCTAGTCCGGGATTGTAGGGGTGCATGGCAAGAAAACAGGACCTATATATATAACAACTTATTCATCGAAGAAGGGATCAAAAGGAAGAAACCCTACACTCTACTTATCGACAGACACAGATTTATCTCCACCATCATCCCACTTATCGATCGAAATCTCCATATCGTTGCTGTGATTCATATTTTCAATCAAAACCTTCATGTAATCTAATGTCTTAGTAGATTTATAGTCGGTATATTCATGTAATGGAAAAGAGAGATCAATAAGACGAATTCCTATTCGATTTCACGTGTTCTTTATCATGCATGCATTGGCAGGGACATAGTTGGTATCGAACTACTTGATACCCCTCCGGCCAGGATCAATCTCGATCTTGCCCCTTTTAAAGTGGTTATTTGGATTATCGTCCTTTTAACGATTTTCGGATAACAAATAGTATTCAATATACCATACCATGTGTGTTGAAGAAGACCCATACATTAGCACATGCTAGATAAACCTAGATGATACTTAGATGATGATTTATGAATATGGAAATGGGTTTAAGAAGTTAAAGACAAGTTCTTGGGAGTTTTCTCTCTTGAAAATATTTGTCTCTTGAAAAGTATATTTTTTCTCCCCCATGAACGAAGATAAGAGAATAATACATATATAAACAATTTAGAAACAATTCAATTGAGCTGCACCGTTTAAAACATTCGGGAAAAAAACAATTAAAAGTAATCCAGTGAGATAAGTGTAGGGAAAAAATACGTGCATGCAGCAGAAGCGAGACTAAAAGAGAGTTTAGCATATTTTAAAAAAAAATTCCATATTGAACCTTAACCCTTTAATTAATTAATCATACATACGAAAAGATGAAATACCTTTGTCGCATGATCCGATTGACTAACGTCGATGGTAATCCACTAGATCTTCCAAAACTGATCACGAACGTGAATCACCTAGGAGTGTGGTCTCCCTTCTTTGAATTGTGAACCTGAGAATGGATAAACAAACACTTTTCTGATTTTGTTAGTCACTATAATCTCCAAAAGGTTGCTAAGAATATTCCGGTCACTTTTGAATTCACAATAGTAAGATTGAAATTCGCGTGAACCTAATTCGAAAGTGTGTACAAGATCTCTTGATGTTAAGATCACTAGTACACTATCGAAGCAAGAACAGTTCTTTTCTTACAAACCACCTTGGCCAAATTCTCAGTAGTAATAGAGTAGGATTTTTATATTTTTCTCTTTAGCCAAAGAAAATAAATTCTTCAAAAACGAAATCTAGGGTTGGCCGAAAATTCTCACTATATATTTATAGTGACCGAATTTTCAGCCCTAGATGATTTAGGGTGGCCGAAATCCTACCCTAGTTAATTTAGGGTTTCCGAATTCTTACCTTGTCCAACAAGGTGATCACCAAAGTCCTTTTCCAAATAGGATACAAAGACTTCTTTAGAATTCAAACCTTAATCAGACTCTTTAGTGTATTTGTGACTAAATAAAAGATTTCCTAATTTGACTAAACAAATAAAGTCTTTTATATTTAGTATAATAATACTAATAGTAGTATACAACTAGGAAACATATTTCCTAATCAGAAAAAGATTTGATTTTTAATTAAATAATTAATTAACATATTAATTAATTTCCATTTAATTAACTAATAAAATAAAACAATATTATGGGCTAATTATTACCCATTGCCGCCCATGACAAGAGACTTGGGACTACATATTGTTTTCTTATTTTATTTTATCCATTTGGACTTTAATAAAAAGCCCACATGTGAACTAGACCCATTCTTACTAAAAGAAACAAGCCCACATGCCTTTCATTAATATATTAATATAATTAAACAGCCCATTAATTAAATAATGTGCAAATTATATTCTTAATATATTAAATACAATTCTAAATGGAGCCACAAATAGTCCGGTAGAATATATCAATTGATTCATGCACATCCGTGCGGATTGGGGATCTTGACAGCCCTATCTAAATTTAAGCTCCAATAGACATAACCCAATCACAATCAACAAGTGATTCACTTATGTTCAATCTATTAATTTTAGTTCATTCCACTAAAGAACTAAAATTGCACTCTTAAATAAAGATGTAATAAATTAACTATACTCATTCATACCCTAGACAATCATATGGGAGATAGTGAATCCTCATGATGAATATCAGTAATCGCCAAGAGCTCATAGACCGCCTATAGCTCTCCAAGTTACCATATTTACTTATAAGACCACACTTTGAACTTGGATATATATTATGACTTGTCTAGAAATCATCTTTCAATAGACACTATTGAAAACTCAACGTTAAGATTTCATATCCAAAACCACAAAGCATCCGTATGATGATATTCTATTCACATTTAATAAATGGAGCCACGATGTCTATAAATGAAGTCCTCTATCGATTAACAAATGAATACCACCACACTATCGAGGATAGACTATGCTATATAATCATACTCATTGATAGCTCAAATGATAACACTTGCAACCATAAGTCCATCATTTATCTCAGGATTAAGATAGACTCTCCGATTGTCCTGATAATGAAAAGATTTTATTCTATTGACGGTTCTAGAAAAAGTGTTTCATTTTGATCCGGTTCAATGCACCCAGTGCACTAGATTCTTTTACTCGAAGACCCTTCGATGATTTTAGACTCATCACAACACATTTGATCCCACTCAAATGATAGTAAAAGAATTTTACAACTTTAACAAGATAAAGGTGCCCAACCTTTAACTTAAGTTGTGAACGTTATTTAAGACTAACTAAAAAATTGGGTCTATCTCATACATATCCAGATGTACGAACAATTCTTCTTTTCTCATAGTCTTTTGACCTTACGATTCTTTACTTTGACAATTATAATAATAAATGCTATATAAGATTTTGTTAACTAATAGAAATCACTTTATTAACATGAAAAGATTGTCAAGTACAACATTACACTCTTGCTATTGAGCATAACCCTAACAATCTCCCACTTGCGCTATAGAAAATGTGTAATATCTCTCATTCCCATGTTCTCTAGGTGCTCATTAAAACTCTTCTGTGGTAGTGCCTTTGTGAAGGGATCCGCTAGATTTTCTGTTGACGCGATTTTGGTAATCTTCACATCATCCCTATGAACAATCTCCCTAAGAAGATGATACTTCCTTTCAATGTGTTTTCCTCTCTTATGACTTCTTGGTTTTTTAGAATTAGCGACTGCTCCACTGTTGTCACAGTAAATAGTGATATGCTTATTCGCATTAGGAACCACTTCTAAATCAATCAAGAATTGGCGGAGCCAAGCAGCCTCTTTGGCAGCTTCGCATGCAATCTTCCATTGTGGAGTCAGCAATGCATGATTGCTTGATACTCCTCCATATGACTGCTCCTCCTCCAAGAGTAAACACAGATCCTGATGTGGATTTTCTGGAGTCAAAATCTGACTGGAAATCAGAATCTATATACCCTACGGGAATAAAATCCCCTCCAGAGTATACAAGCATATTGTTTCTCGTTCTCCTGAGATACTTGAAAATATGCTTGACTGCCGTCCAGTGATCAGGACCAGGTTTCAATTGAAACCTGCTAACTATACCAACAACAAAACAAATATCTGGTCTAGTGCAGAGCATTGCATACATGAGATTTCCAATTGCCGAGGCATATGGAACCCTACTCATGAATTGCTCTTCATGCTCATTCTTAGGAACTTGTTCCTTAGAAAGTTTGATTCCATGCCTGAAAGGTAACATACCTTTCTTGGAATCCTGCATGGAAAATCTAGAAAAGATTTTATCTATGTATGAAGCTTGGGATAGTGCAATCGTTCTATTCTTTCTATCCCTTATTACTTGGATACCAAGAATATAACTTGCTTCTCCTAAGTCCTTCATATCAAATTGTTTTGCTAACCATTCTTTTACTGATGTCGTATATCATCAACATAAAGAATTAGGAAAACCAACTTGTTGCCCTTGATCCTTTTGTATACACAAGGTTCGTCAAGGTTCTGAATGTAGGGAAAAATACCGTATAATACACGCGGCGGAAGCGAGACTAAAAATAAAATAGATTTAGTAGCTTTTAAAACTTTTTCCTTTTATGAACCTCAACCCTTTTAATCAATTAAACATATATATTATCTGACAAAAGAAGAATATGTTTTGTCGCGTGATCCGATTGACTTGCGTCGATGGTAATCCGCAAGATCTTCAATCCTAGCACGAACGTGGATCACCTAGGAGCGTGGTCTCCCTTTTCTTTGAATTGCAAACCTGTGAATGGACAAAACAAACTTTTCTTTTCTTTGTTAGTCACAAAAACAATCAAAAGAATACTAAGATTATTCCGGTCACTTTTGAGTTCTCAATCTAATGATCGAAACTCGCGTGAACCAAGATCGATGTTGTACACACAAGCTTATTGATGAATAAGCAAATAGTATACCATCAAAGAATAATCTATATCTCTTTTATGTTTTTAGTAGAATAATAGTAATCTTTCTATGAATTGAGAAGAAGAAGAAAATAGAATCAAGCACCAAAAACCCTAAAGTGCCCGAATTCTATAAGTCCACATATATAGGTGGCAAAATTTTCTTTTTTCTCTTTTTTATTAGGGTGGCCGAAAATAATAACCTAAAAGGGACTAGGGTTGCCGCAATACTCAAGCCAAAAAAGAGTTTGTATTGCACCCTAATTCCTATTTAGTTTAAGACTCCCAAACCAATCCAACTCATAAATCTTTTATTCTTTTATTTGACTAAATAAAAAGACTTCTTATTTGATTAAATAAATAAAATTAATTATTTATTTTCTTGTCAAACAAGTCTTTTAATTTAAGTATACTACTACCAATAGTATACCTTTAGGAATCATATTTCCTAATCAGAAAAGATTTGTTTCTTAATTAAACAATTAATTAATAAATTAATTAATTCTTATTTAATTAAACAATGAAACAAAATAATATATTAGGTTAATTAATTCACCTTTGCCGCCCCACTTAAAATAAATGGGCTATATATTATTTTCTTATTTCATTTAATCCATTGGACTTTAAATAAAAAGCCCAAATGTGAACTAGACCCATTCTTACTAAAAGAAACAAGCCCACATGTCATTCATTAATATATAAATATAATTGAGCAGCCCATTACATAAATAATGTGCAAATTATATTCTTAATATATTAAATGCAATTCTAGATGGACCCTTAAATTGGTCCGGTAGAATATATCAAGTGATCCATGCAAGTCCGTGTGGATTGGGGATCTTGGCGGGCTATCTAAATTTAAGCTTCAATAGACATAACCTAATCACAATCAACAAATGATTCACTTAGGTCCGATCAATTAATTTTAACTCATTCCACTAAAGAGCTAAAATTGAACTCTTAAATAAAGACAGAAAAGGAAGATGTTTCCTCATTCATACCCTAGACAATCATGTTGGATATAGTGTATCCTCGTGATTAATATCAGTAATCGCCAAGAGTTCATAGACCGCCCATAACTCTCCAAGTTACCATATTTACTCATATGACCACGTTTTGAACTTAGATATTTTGACTTGTCCAGAAGTCATGTTTTCAATAGACACTATCGAAAATTCAACGTTGAGATTTAATATCCAATTACCTCAAAACATCCATATGATGATATTATACTCTCATTCGATAAATGGAGCCACGATGTCCATATCTATAAATGAAGTCCTCTATCGATTAACAAATGAATATCACCAAACTATCGAGGATAGACTATGCGATATAATCGTACTCATTGATAACTCAAATGATATCACTTGCAACCATAAGTCCATCATTTATCTCAGGATTAAGATAGACTCTCCGATTGTCCTGATAATGAAATGACTTTTATCTACTGACGGTTATAGATAAAGTATTTCATTGTGATCCAGTTCAATGCACCCAGTGCACTAGATTCTTTTGCTCGAAGACACTCCGATGATTTTAGACTCATCATATCTCATTTGATCCCACTCAAATGCTAGCGAAAGAATTCTACAACTTTAACAAGATAAAGGTGCCCAACCTTTAACTTAAGTTGTGAACAATATTCAAGACTAACTAAAGAATTGTGTCTACCACATACATATCCAGATATACAAACAATTCTTCTTTTCTCATAGTCTTTAGACCTTATGATTATTTACTTTGACAATTATAATATTAAACTATAAATGCTATAAGATTTGTTTAAACCAGAAATCACTTTATTAATATGAAAAAGATTGTTAATTGCAATATTACACTCTTGCTATTGAGCATAATCCTAACAATCTCCCACTTGCGCTATAGCAAATGTGTCATATCTCTCAAGCCCATATTCTCTAGATGCCCATCGAAACTCTTCTGAGGTAGAGCCTTTGTGAAGGGATCTGCTAGATTTTCTGCTGACGCGATTTTGGTAATCGTTACGTCACCTCTTTGAACAATCTCCCTTAAAAGATGATACTTTCTTTCAATGTGTTTACCTCTCTTATGACTTCTTGGTTCTTTTGAATTAGCCACTGCTCCACTGTTGTCACAGTAGATAGTGATCTGCTTATTCGCACTAGGAACCACTTCTAAGTCAATCAAGAATTGGCGGAGCCAAACAGCCTCTTTGGCAGCCTCTCATGCAGCAACATACTCAGATTCCATGGTGGAATCAACAATACAAGATTGATTGATACTCCTCCATATAATTGCTCCTCCTCTAATAGTAAACACAACCCTGATGTGGATTTTCTGGAGTCAGAATCTGATTGAAAATCAGAATCTGTATACCCAACGGGAATTAAATCCCCTCCAGAGTATACAAGCATATTATCTCTCGTTCTCTTAAGATACTTGAAAATATGCTTGACTGCCGTCCAGTGATCAGGACCAGGTTTCGATTGAAACCTGCTAACTATGCCAACAGCAAAACAAATATCTGGTCTAGTACAGAGAATTGCATACATGAGACTTCCAATTACCGAGGCATATGGAACTCTACTCATGAATTGCTCTTCATGCTCATTCTTAGGAACTTGTTCCTTAGAAAGATTGATTCCATGTCTAAAAGGTAACATACCTTTCTTGGAATCCTGCATGGAAAACCTAGACAAGATCTTGTCTATGTATGAAGCTTGGGATAATGCAATCGTTCTATTCTTTCTATCCTTTATAACTTGGATACCTAGAATAAAACTTGCTTCTCCTAAGTCCTTCATATCAAATTGTTTTGCTAACCATTCTTTTACTGATGTCAATACACCTACATCGTTTCCGATGAGTAGTATATCATCAACATAAAGAATCAGGAAAACCAACTTGTCGCCCTTAATCCTTTTGTATACACAAGGTTCGTCAAGATTCTGAATAAATCCAAAACCTTTGACAGCTTGATCGAACCTTATGTTCCAGGATCTGGATGCTTGCTTTAATCCATATATGGATTTCTGCAACTTGCATACCTTTTCCATTTGGCCCTTTTCAATGAATCCCTCTGGTTGCATCATATAGATGCTTTCGTCAAGACTTCCATTAAGGAAAGCTGTCTTGACGTCCATTTGCCAAATCTCTAGATCTAAAGATGCTGCAATGGATAAGAGTATCCTAATGGATTTAAGCATGGCCACAGGAGAGAAGGTTTCCTCGTAATCGATACCTTCTTTCTATGTATACCCTTTAGCTACCAATCTAGATTTAAAGGTTTCCACCTTTCCATCCATACCTCTTTTCCTCTTGTATACCCACTTGCACCCAATGGGTTTTATCCCTTTAGGCAAGTCTACAAGGGACCAGACTTTGTTATCGAACATAGATTCAATCGCAAATTGCATTGCCTTTTGCCAATGGCGACTATCAACATCCTCCATAGCTTCCTTGTACGTGTAGGGATCATCGTCGTCCGGGAGATTCTCCACTGATTCTCCTAGACCGATGTATCTTTCGGGTTGTGTTCTAACCCTCCCACTACGACGAGGAATGGTAGGTTGTTGACCTTGTGTTGGATCGGAACTTGCAATTGGGTTTGGTTGTGTAACCTCTCGTGGAATTGTATCTCCTGACATCTCATTCAGGACAATTCTACTTCTAGGCACAAAATAATTCATATAGTCCTTTTCCAGAAATTTAGCATTTGTCGAAACAAATACTTTAAGATCTGAAGGACTATAAAAATAATATCCTTTAGTTTCTTTTGGATACCCTACAAATATACATGTTTCCGAACGGGACTCCATCTTTTTTGTCTTTCCTTTTAACACATGCGCAAGACAACCAAATATCCTTAAGTGTTGTAAACTAGGCTTGCGCCCAGTCCACAACTCATGCGGTGTTTTAGGAACAGACTTAGATGGTACATCGTTTAGAATGTATATAGCAGTTTGTAAAGCATAACCCCAGAAAGAAATAGGAAGTGTTGAATAACACAACATAGACCTAACCATATCCAAAAGAGTTCTATTTCTCCTTTCTGCTACCCCATTGTGTTGAGGTGTACCTATTGTAGAAAACTGAGAAACTATCTCATTATCAATAAGATATTGCTGAAACTCACCAGATAGATATTCTCCACCACGATCAGATCTCAAGATTTTTATGTGTTTCTCAAGCTGATTTTCCACTTCAGCTTTAAATGCTTTGAACATGTCAAAAGCATCCGACTTATGTCGCAAGAGATACACATAGCCAAATCTTGAGTAATCATCTGTGAAAGTGATGAAGTACTCATATCCACCTCTAGCTTGAATGCTCATAGGTCCACATACATCAGTGTGTATCAATCCTAAACATTCAGTAGCTCTGGCACCTTTGGCAGAGAATGTCCTTTTGGTCATTTTACCTTCCAAACAAGATTCACAAGTTGGTAGATCATCAACCTTTAAGTCACTCAAAGGTCCGTCACTTACCAATCTTTTAATCCTATTAAGGTTAATATGACCTAGGCGTAAATGCCATAGATAGGTTTCATCCTAAGATTCATAAAAGCAGTCACTGCCTCTCTCTTAGTCGTCCTGGACTTCATAGCAAACATCTCCTCTAGAGACATCATTATATCAGCAGCAGACTCCATTCCTTCATGCTGCTGTTGCAACACGTCGGAGATAGTGGCCATTATATAACATTTGGCCATATCATCTGAAGTCTTCCACTGCTCATACTCATCTCTTTGCATTATGCTAGATTCATTATTAGGAGCAGGTGGTTTAGGAGTAGTTAGAACAAACTTATGTTTTTCACTTTGCAGCAACAACCCAATTTTCCTTTTCCATGTTACATAATTATCTCCAGTTAAAGTGTTATCTTTCAAGATGTTCATAAGTGATGGGGTCATGATTTCTGAATAAAAACAAAACATATATAAGTAAATAATCATTATAAAGCACTTTAAATATTTATCTTGAATTAAATAAATAACTCAATCATAAAAATTCAACGGTGATCTAACACCCATAAATGTTACGCCTCCTTTGGGAGTTCTCACCATTTACTAGTTAGACTAGGTCCCACCTAATTGTTAACATAACAACCAGCGTTTTCAATTTTAGCCTTGCAATTTTACTGACAAGAACTCTTGGAAGGATATCAATAAAATTACATTGAGTGTGTTACCAAGATATCGACCCTCAACTTTCTCTCACGAAAATCCCTCCTTGGGGAGTAGATCTCGTTTGAGTCCATTGTCTAGTCTATCCTTGTAAGGAAGTATATTGCTAAATTCCATTCATGGACGCCCCTTGGGGGGATTACCAATAAATAATTAAGCTCAACTAACCTTGGAGGCCATAGGTGTTACAAAAACACCTTCTCCCACTCAATTATTTAAGGCGTGTGATTAAATCCCATAGAATGATTTACCAAGTTATCTAGATGCCAATTTAGATACCTAAATCATTCAATGCATGTTCATACCAAAAGAGATATATGAGTGGCACTCCTATTCTATATGTCATGTTATCATACAATAACAAATATTGTAATATTTAAGCAAAAATTAAATAGCAACAATTTTGGCCCATCCTAGAAAAACAAGTAAATTACAATAATTTAGGAATACAAGATCTTCAAGTGGCCCATCAACCATAAGCTCATCCTTCGGCCTTCTCCCATGGGCGTGCACAGCCCACAACCCCACAAAGGGGCTGCCATGCGCAGCCCATAAGGCGACACAAGGCTGCCATGCGCAGCCCACCAAGGCTTGGGCTTGCCATGCGCAGCCCAATCCACTCCTAGGGTGTGCACGGTGCTCGTTCTCGGTTCCGGTTGCTTCGTTTTTCTTCGTGTCTTCGAATCTTCAACACCCAAATACATTACGGCAATATAAAATAATAAATACTGCAGTATTAATTTTTTTTTTTTTATTCACTGCAGTACTTTTATACATAAAAAAAAAACTGCACTAAAAAATTAAATAAAAAAAAACTGCAGCAGTTAACAAAAAATACTGCACCTATATTAAAAAAAAAAAAAAAAACCTAGCAACTACCAAGAAGGAATTATGGCGATGATAGACCACCCTTCTTGTTACAATTCCATAACAAAAATACATTGAAAATCTAGGACCAAAATCGAGCAATAACAATCCACATAAGACATATATAAATCCATACATCACATGTAATTATATATGTGAATACCTAGACTGCCATCTCTTTCTAAACATGCATAATCACAATAAAAAGAAATCGATCCACGTATATATACGTTAATTAATTAAAAGGGTTCAACCTGGCTCTGATACCAATTGTAGGGAAAAATACCGTATAGTACACGCAGCGGAAGCGAGACTAAAAATAAAATAGATTTAGTAGCTTTTAAAATTTTTTCGTTTTATGAACCTTAACCCTTTTAATCAATTAAACATATATATTATCTAACAAAAGAAGAATATCTTTTGTCGCGTGATCCGATTGACTTGTGTCGATGGTAATCCGCAAGATCTTCAATCCTAGCACGAACGTGAATCACCTAGGAGCGTGGTCTCCCTTTTCTTTGAATTGCAAACCTGTGAATGGACAAAACAAACTTTTCTTTTCTTTGTTAGTCATAAAAACAATCAAAAGAATACTAAGATTATTCCGGTCACTTTTGAGTTCTCAATCTAATGATCGAAACTCGCGTGAACTAAGATCGATGTTGTACACACAAGCTTATTGATGAATAAGCAAATAGTATACCATCAAAGAATAATCTATATATCTTTTATGTTTTTAGTAGAATAATAGTAATCTTTCTATGAATTGAGAAGAAGAAGAAAATAGAATCAAGCACCAAAAACCCTAAAGTGCCCGAATTCTATAAGTCCACATATATAGGTGGCAAAATTTTCTTTTTTCTCTTTTTTATTAGGGTGGCCGAAAATAATAACCTAAAAGGGACTAGGGTTGCCACAATACTCAAGCCAAAAAAGAGTTTGTATTGCACCCTAATTCTTATTTAGTTTAAGACTCCCAAACCCTAATCCAACTCATAAATCTTTTATTCTTTTATTTGACTAAATAAAAAGACTTCTTATTTGATTAAATAAATAAAATTATTTATTTATTTTCTTGTCAAACAAGTCTTTTAATTTAAGTATACTACTACCAATAGTATACCTTTAGGAATCATATTTCCTAATCAGAAAAGATTTGTTTCTTAATTAAACAATTAATTAATAAATTAATTAATTCTTATTTAATTAAACAATGAAACAAAATAATAGATTAGGTTAATTAATTCACCTTTGCCGCCCCACTTAAAATAAATGGGCTATATATTATTTTCTTATTTCATTTAATCCATTGGACTTTAAATAAAAAGCCCACATGTGAACTAGACCCATTCTTACTAAAAGAAACAAGCCCACATGTCATTCATTAATATATAAATATAATTGAGCAGCCCATTACATAAATAATGTGCAAATTATATTCTTAATATATTAAATGCAATTCTAGATGGACCCTTAAATTGGTCCGGTAGAATATATCAAGTGATTCATGCAAGTCCGTGTGGATTGGGGATCTTGGCGGGCTATCTAAATTTAAGCTCTTCAATAGACATAGCCTAATCACAATCAACAAATGATTCACTTAGGTCCGATCCATTAATTTTAACTCATTCCACTAAAGAGCTAAAATTGAACTATTAAATAAAGACAGAAAAGGAAGATGTTTCCTCATTCATACCCTAGACAATCATGTTGGAGATAGTGTATCCTCGTGATTAATATCAGTAATCGCCAAGAGTTCATAGACCGCCTATAACTCTCCAAGTTACCATATTTACTCATATGACCACGTTTTGAACTTGGATATTTTGACTTGTCCAGAAGCCATGTTTTCAATAGACACTATCGAAAACTCAACGTTGAGATTTAATATCCAATTACCTCAAAACATCCACATGATGAATTTATACTCTCATTTGATAAATGGAGCCACGATGTCCATATCTATAAATGAAGTCCTCTATCGATTAACAAATGAATATCACCTAACTATCGATGATAGACTATGCGATATAATCGTACTCATTGATAACTTAAATGATATCACTTGCAACCATAAGTCCATCATTTATCTCAGGATTAAGATAGACTCTCCGATTGTCCTGATAATGAACTGACTTTTATCTACTGACGGTTATAGATAAAGTATTTCATTGTGATCAAGTTCAATGCACCCAGTGCACTAGATTCTTTTGCTCGAAGACACTCCGATGATTTTAGACTCATCATATCTCATTTGATCCCACTCAAATGCTAGCAAAATAATTCTACAACTTTAACAAGATAAAGGTGCCCAACCTTTAACTTAAGTTGTGAACAATATTCAAGACTAACTAAAGAATTGTGTCTACCACATACATATCCAGATATACGAACAATTCTTCTTTTCTCATAGTCTTTAGACCTTATGATTATTTACTTTGACAATTATAATATTAAACTATAAATGCTATAAGATTTGTTTAAACCAGAAATCACTTTATTAATATGAAAAAGATTGTTAATTACAATATTACACTCTTGCTATTAGGCATAATCCTAACACTGAACAAATCCAAAACCTTTCACAGCTTGATCGAACCTTATGTTCCAGGATATGGATGCTTGCTTTATTCCATATATGGATTTTTGCAACTTGCATACCATTTCCACTTGGCCTTTTTCAATGAATCCTACTGGTTGCATCATATAGATGCTTTCGTCAAGACTTCCGTTTAGGAAAGCTGTCTTGACGTCCATTTGCCAAATCTCTAAATCTAAAGATGCCGCAATGGATAAGAGTATTCTAATGGATTTAAGCATGGCCACAGGAGAGAAGGTTTCCTCGTAATCGATACCTTCTTTCTGTGTGTAACCTTTAGCTACTAATCTAGCTTTAAAGGTTTCCACCTTTCCATCCATACCTCTTTTACTCTTGTATACCCACTTGCACCCAATGGGTTTTATCCCTCTAGGCAAGTCTACAAGGGACCAGACTTTGTTATTGAACATGGACTCAATCTCAGATTGCATTGCCTTTTGCCAATCGCGACTATCATCATCCTCCATTGCTTTCTTATATGTGTAGGGATCATCATCATTCGGGAGATTCTCCACTGATTCTCCCGTACCGATGTATCTCTCGGGTTGTCTTACAACCCTCCTACTACGATGAGGAATGGTAGGTTGTTGATCTTGTGATGGTTCGGAACTTACAATTGGGCCAGGTTGTGAAACCTCTTGTGGAATTGTATCTCTTGACATCTCATTCAGGACAATTCTACTTTTAGATATAAACTCATTCATATAGTCCTTTTCCAGAAATTTGGCATTTGTCGAAACAAATACTTTAAGATCTGAAAGACTATAGAAATAATACCCTTTAGTTCCTTTTGGATACCCCACAAATATGCATGTTTCTGTACGAGACTCCATCTTTTCTGTCTTTCCTTTTAACACATGCGTAGGACAGCCAAATATCCTTAACTGTTGTAAACTAGGCTTTCGCCCAGTCCACAACTCATGCGGTGTTTGAGGAACCGACTTCGATGGTACATCGTTTAGAATGTACATTGCAGTTTGTAGAGCATATCCCCAAAAGGAAACAGGGAGTGTTGAATAACTCAACATTGACCTAACTATATTCACAAGAGTTCTATTTCTTCTTTCTGCCACCCCATTTTGTTGAGGTGTACCTGGTGAAGAAAATTGAGAAATGATTCCATTATCAATAAGATATTGCTGAAACTCACCAGATAGATATTCTCCACCATGATTAGATCTCAAGATTTTTATGAGTTTCTCTAGCTGATTCTCCATTTCAGCTTTGAATGCTTTGAACATGTCAAAAGCATCCGACTTATGTCTCATGAGATACACATAACCAAATCTTGAATGATCATCTGTGAAAGTGATGAAGTACTCATATCCACCTCTAGCTTGAATGCTAATAGGACCACATGTTAGGATTATGCTCAATAGCAAGAGTGTAATAATGTAATTAACAATCTTTTTCATATTAATAAAGTGATTTCTGTTTTAAACAAATCTTATAGCATTTATAGTTTAATAATTGTTAAAGTAAATAATCATATGGTCTAAAGACTATGAGAAAAGAAGAATTGTTCATACATCTGGATATGTATGTGGTAGACACAATTCTTTAGTTAGTCTTGAATATTGTTCACAACTTAAGTTAAAGGTTGGGCACCTTTATCTTGTTAAAGTTGTAGAATTCTTTTGCTAGCATTTGAGTGGGATCAAATGAGATATGATGAGTCTAAAATCATCGGAGTGTCTTCGAGCAAAAGAATCTAGTGCACTGGGTGCATTGAACTGGATCACAATGAAATACTTTATCTATAACCGTCAGTAGATAAAAGTCTTTTCATTATCAGGACAATCGGAGAGTCTACCTTAATCCTGAGATAAATGATGGACTTATGGTTGCAAGTGATATCATTTGAGTTATCAATGAGTACGATTATATCGCATAGTCTATCCTCGATAGTTTGGTGATATTCATTTGTTAATCGATAGAGGACTTCATTTATAGATATGGACATCGTGGCTCCATTTATTAAATGAGAGTATAATATCATCATATGGATGTTTTGAGGTAATTGGATATTAAATCTCAACGTTGAGTTTTCGATAGTGTCTATTGAAAACATGGCTTCTGGACAAGTCAAAATATCCAAGTTCAAAACGTGGTCATATGAGTAAATATGGTAACTTGGAGAGTTATAGGCGGTCTATGAACTCTTGGCGATTACTGATATTAATCACGAGGATACACTATCTCCAACATGATTGTCTAGGGTATGAATGAGGAACATCTTCCTTTTCTGTCTTTATTTAAGTGTTCAATTTTAGCTCTTTAGTGGAATGAGTTAAAATTAATGGATCGGACCTAAGTGAATCATTTGTTGATTGTGATTAGGTTATGTCTATTGAAGCTTAAATTTAGATAGCCTGCCAAGATCCCCAATCCACACGGACTTGCATGGATCACTTGATATATTCTACCAGACCAATTTATGGGTCCATTTAGAATTGTATTTAATATATTAAGAATATAATTTGCACATTATTTATTTAATGGGCTGTTTAATTATATTAATATATTAATGAAAGGCATGTGGGCTTGTTTCTTTTAGTAAGAATGGGTCTAGTTCACATGTGAGCTTTTTATTAAAGTCCAAATGGATTAAATAAAATAAGAAAACAATATGTAGGCCCAAGTTCTAGTCATGGGCGGCAATGGCTAATTTTTAGCCCATTATATTGTTTTATTTTATTATTTAATTAAATGGAAATTAATTAATATGTTAATTAATTATTTAATTAAAAATCAAATCTTTTTCTGATTAGGAAATATGTTTCCTAGTAGTAAACTACTATTAGTATTATACTAAATATAAAAGACTTTATTTGTTTAGTCAAATTTGGAAGTCTTTTATATAGTTACAAACACACTAAAGAGTTGGATTAGGGTTTGAATATTATATACATGACAAGTTGAATTCAGGTTGCTATAAAATATATATAATATATATGGCAACTTAATTATTGCCGAGATATATAATATAATATATATAAGCAGAATTCAAGTCAAAGTATAGATATATATATGGCGGTGTAGGCATATATACAATATATAGATATACAATATATATATATATCGCATGCAGAATTTGTACATTTTTAATGTATTGAGAATTTGGTGCAGCCAATATATATACATATATATGCATGGAGACATGCAGTGCTATATACATGGGCAAATATATTTTGCCGCAATAGATATATATATTTTTGATATATATTTTGCGGCGATAGAAATATACATATATATATTCTTTATATATTTTCTGAAACCCTAGTTTTTGAAATTGAGCTTTTTCTTTTGCTAGAGAAAAATAAGATCCAACTCTAAGACTAGTGAGTGATTCGGCCTAGAGGTTTGTGAGAGAAGAATTGTTCTTGTTTCGATAGTGTACTAGTGATCTTAACATCAAGAGATTTTGTACACACTTTCGAATTAGGTTCACGCGAATTTCAATCTTACGATTGTGAATTCAAAAGTGACCGGAACATTCTTAGCAACCTTTTGGAGATTATAGTGACTAACAGAATCAGAAAAGTTCTGTTGTCCATTCTCAGGTATACAATTCAAAGAGAAGGGAGACCACGCTCCTAGGTGATTCACGTTCGTGATCGGATTGGAAGATCTTGCGGATTACCATCGACATAAGTCAATCGGATCACGCGACAAAAGGTATTCTTCTTTTGTTATATATTATATATCTTTAATTGATTAAAAGGGTTTAAGGTTCATAAAATTGGAAAAATTTTAAAAGCTACTCAAAACTATTTTTTTTTTAGTCTCGCTTCCGCTGCGGGTACAATTTTTCCCTACACCACATACATCAGAATGTATTAATCCTAAACATTCAGTAGCTCTTGTGCCTTTGGTCGTGAACGACCTTTTAGTCATCTTACCTTCCAAATAGGATTCACAAGTTGGTAGATCATCAACCTTTAAGTCACTTAAAGGTCCATCACTTACCAATCTTTTAATCCTATTAAGGTTTATATGACCTAAGCGCAAATGCCATTGGTAGGTTTCATCTTTTGATAATTTTACTCTTTTATGATTAGGTTCCATTGTTTCTGTGTCTAACAAGTGAGAAATATTCCTATGCAAAAAGAATAGACTGTTTTCCAATGTACCTTTGCAAATAAATTTGTTATTCTTACTAATAATAAAATCCTTATTAAAAGTAACCGAATATCCAAAATTATTGAAATAAGAAACTGAAATCAAATTCCTCTTGAATTGAGGTACATAATAAACGTCTATTAAATCTAAATGCATACTAGAATCTAAGATAACTCTAACATCTCCCACTGCACTAGCAGACACCAACGCTCCGTTGCCTAAACGCAAGTTGATTTCATCTTTATTTAGCCTTTTCTTTTCCTGAAAACCCTGCAAGGAATAACAAACATGATTAGTGGCTCCTGAGTCTATGATCCAAGAATCAGTTGAGTCTGCCAAAAAACATGTTTCAAGATAATTAATATTACCTTGTTCCTTCTTTTTTTGATACTTTGGGCAATTACTTTTCCAATGTCCCTTTTCACCACAAAGGAAACACTTCCTTTTGATCTTGGTTACTTTCTTGGTCTCCTTCTTGGTAGGCCCA
This sequence comes from Acer campestre, assembly GCA_954870605.1. Taxonomy (NCBI): domain Eukaryota; kingdom Viridiplantae; phylum Streptophyta; class Magnoliopsida; order Sapindales; family Sapindaceae; genus Acer; species Acer campestre. The sequence goes on from OX940805.1 coordinate 6,709,064, forward strand.
AGTTGCTTTTTCTTCTGTTGTTTCTTGACCTTCTGACGGGTCTTAACAGTAGCAACTTTACCAACCATATGAATCTCTTGACCTTTGCCTTTCACAAGGATCTTTTCAGCGCTTTGAACATCTTGCATCAGGCCTTGCAAGGTGTATTCCTTATTGTTTAAGGTGTAGTCCAACTTGAACTGGTCAAAGGAATCTAACAGTGAGTTAACAATCATGTCAATTTTGGTCTCACCATCTATCTCAGCACCATTAAGTTCTGCAATATTTAGATGTGCTATGACCTTCCTCATGTGATCTTTCATAGCCTGTCCAAGTTTCAACCTAAGATTCGTAAAAGCAGTCACTGCTTCTCTCTTAGTCGACCTAGATCTCATAGCAAACATCTCCTCTAGAGACATCATTATATCAGCAGTAGACTCCATTCCTTCATGCTGCTGTTGCAACACGTCGGAGATAGTGGCCATGATATAACATTTAACCATATCATCTGAAGTCTTCCGTTGCTCATACTCATCTCTTTGCAAAACACTAGATTCAATAGTAGGAGTAGGTGGTTTAGGAGTTGACAGAACAAATTTATGTTTCTCAGCTTGCAGCAACAACCCAATTTTCCTTTTCCATGTGACATAATTATCTCCAGTTAAAGTGTTATCTTTCAGGATGTTCATTTGGGATGGGGTCATGATTTCTGAATAAAACAAAAAATATATATAAGTAAACAATCATTTTTTAGCATTTTCGAATATTTATCTTGAATTAAATATTTATAATTCAATCGTAAAATTCAACGTTCGATCCAACACCCATAAATGTTACGCCTTTTTTAGGAGTTCGCACCATTTATTAGTTGGACTAGGTCCCACCTAATTGTTAACATAACAACCAACGTTTTAAATTTTAGCCTCGTGATTTTATTAACAAGAACTCTTGGGAGGATATCAATAAAACCACATTGAGTGTACTACCAAGATTTCGACCCTTAATATATTCCCTCACGAAAATCCCTCCTTGAGGAGTAGACCTCGTTTGAGTCAATTGTCTAATCTATCCTTGAAAGGAAGTATCTTGCTATATTCCATTCATGGACGCCCCTTGGGGGGATTACCAACAATAATATAGTTCAACTAACCTTGGAGGCCATAGCTGTTTGCAATACACCTTCTCCCACTCAATTATTTAAGGCATGTGATTAAATCCCATAGAATGATTTACCAAGTTATCTAGATGCCAATTAGATACCTAAATCATTCAATGCATGTTCATACCAAAAGAGATATATGAGTGGCACTCTTATTCTACATGACATGTTATCAAACAATAACAAATATTTTAATATTTACACAAAATAAATAGCCACGATTTTGATCCATCCTAGAAAAGCAAGTAAATTACAATTGTTTGGAATACAAAAAATCTCCTTTCTTGGCGAACAAATCTTCAAGCGGCCCATGGATCACTTGAGCACCCACGGCTGCCTAATTGGCGTGCATACTCCACAACCCTAACAAGGGCTGCCGTGTGCAGCCCATGGATTCCATGGGGCTTCCATGCGTAGCCCACAGTCCAACATGCACAGCTGCGTGCAATTTTACGCGCGTGCACGTTGCTATGGTGCGCATGGTCCCAAACTCGTTCCGATTGCTACTAATTCTTCATGTCTTCGAATCTTCGATGCTTGAACATATTACAAACATATTTATAAATAAAAATACTGCAGGTTTTTTTTTTTTTTTAATCACAGTAGTATTTAATACAAAAAATACTGTACTATATTTTAATACATTAAAAAAAAATACTGCAGTTTAATATAATACATAAAAAAAATATTAGCAACTACCAAGAAGGAAATTGTGATGATAATAGGCCTCCCTTCTTGTTACAATTCCAAAAAAAAAAAAAACATTGAAATTCTAGGATCAAAATCGAGCAATAACAACTCACTTTATATCAAAATATAACATATATAAATCCATACATTCCAATGTAATTATATATGAGAATACCTAGAGTGCCATCTCTTTCTAAACATGCATAATCACAATAAAAAGAAAAAGATTCACGTATATATACGTTAATTAATTAAAGGGTACAACCTGGCTCTGATACCAATTGTAGGGAAAAAATACGTGCACGCAGTGGAAGCGAGACTAAAAGAGAGTTTAGCATATTTTAAAAAATTTACCATATTGAACCTTAACCCTTTAATTAATTAATCATACATACGAAAGAGGAAATACCTTTGTCGCGTGATCCGATTGACTAACGTCGATGGTAATCCGCTAGATCTTCCAAAACCGATCACGAACGTGAATCACCTAGGAGCGTGGTCTCTCTTCTTTGAATTGTGAACCTGAGAATGGACAAACAAACACTTTTCTAATTTTGTTAGTCACTATAATCTCCAAAAGGTTGCTAAGAATGTTCCGGTCACTTTTGAATTCACAATCGCAAGATTGAAATTCGCGTGAACCTAATTCGAAAGTGTGTACAAGATCTCTTGATGTTAAGATCATTAGTACACTATCGAAGCAAGAACAATTCTTCTCTTACAAACCACCTTGGCCAAATTCTCACTAGTAATAGAGTAGGATTTTTATTTTTTCTCTTTAGCCAAAGAAAATAAATTCTTCAAAAAAGAAATCTAGGGTTGGTCGAAAATTCTCACTATATATTTATAGTGACCGAATTTTCAGCCCTAGATGATTTAGGGTGGCCGAAATCCTACCCTAGTCAATTTAGGGTTTCCTAATTCTTACCTTGTCCAATAAGGTGATCACTAAAGTCCTTTTCCAAATAGGATACAAAGACTTCTTTAGAATTCAAACCCTAATCCAACTCTTTAGTGTATTTTTGACTAAATAAAAGATTTCTTAATTTGACTAAACAAATAAAGTCTTTTATACTTAGTATAATACTAATAGTAGTATACAACTAGGAAACATATTTCCTAATCAGAAAAAGATTTGATTTTTAATTAAATAAATAATTAACATAATTAATTTCCATTTAATTAACTAATAAAATAAAACAATATTATGGGCTAATTATTACCCATTGCCGCCCATGACAAGAGACTTGAGCCTACATATTGTTTTCTTATTTTATTTTATCCATTTGGACTTTAATAAAAAGCCCACATATGAACTAAACCCATTCTTACTAAAAGAAACAAGCCCACATGCATTTCATTAATATATTAATATAGTTAAACAGCCCATTAATTAAATAATGTGCAAATTATATTCTTAATATATTAAATACAATTCTAAATGGACCCACAAATAGTCTGGTAGAATATATCAAGTGATTCACGCAAATCCATGCGGATTGGGGATCTTGGCGGGCCTATCTAAATTTAAGCTCCAATAGACATAACCCAATCACAATCAACAAATGATTCACTTAGGTTCAATCTATTAATTTTAGTTCATTCCACTAAAGAACTAAAATTGCACTCTTAAATAAAGATGGAATAAGTTGACTATACTCATTCATACACTAGACAATCATATGGGAGATAGTGAATCCTCATGAAGAATATCAGTAATCGCCAAGAGCTCATAGACCACCTATAGCTCTCCAAGTTACCATATTTACTCATATGACCATACTTTGAACTTGGATATATATTATGACTTGTCCAGAAGTCATCTTTCAATAGACACTATTGAAAACTCAACGTTAAGATTTCATATCCAAAACCACAAAGCATCCATATGATGATATTCTACTCACATTTAATAAATGGAGCCACGATGTCCATATCTATAAATGAAGTCCTCTATCGATTAACAAATGAATACTAACTATCGAGGATAGACTATGCTATATAATCGTACTCATTGATAGCTCAAATGATAACACTTGCAACCACAAGTCCATCATTTGTCTCAGGATTAAGATAGACTCTCCGATTGTCCTGATAATGAAAAGACTTTTATCTATTGATGGTTTTAGAAAAAGTATTTCATTGTGATCCGGTTCAATGCACCCAGTGCACTAGATTCTTTTAGTCGAAGACCCTTCGATGATTTCAGACTCATCACAACACATTTGATCCCACTCAAATGCTAGTAAAAGAATTCTACAACTTTAACAAGATAAATGTGCCCAACCTTTAACTTAAGTTGTGAACGTTATTCAAGACTAACTAAAGAATTGTGTCTACCTCATACATATCCAGATGTACGAACAATTCTTCTTTTCTCATAGTCTTTTGACCTTATGATTATTTACTTTGACAATTATAATAATAAATACTATATAAGATTTTGTTAACTAACTGAAATCACTTTATTAATATGAAAAGATTGTCAAGTACAACATTACACTCTTGCTATTGGGCATAACCCTAACAATGAGCTCACGTGAGAGAAAATGAAGGGGTCAAATGATTTGTCAAAGTTAATCCACTCATGCAACATGCAAACACAACGCAAACAAGCTCACTGGTACCATCTCACACACAATAAAACACCCTTAACAAAACAAAACTAAAATGCAAAATAGGTGTGTGCGTGAGGATGGCGTGAGACAAAGGGGGGCCGAGAGAGAATTTGGGCGTGAGCCTCACGTGAGCTTCGCAGCAATAAGTCTCTTGGTGTGGCTTTCATGCCATACCAAGCCGACTTCCGTTCTGTGCGTTTTTCTGTTTAGTTTTGTTCTTGGAACTTGGAATTCAATTCCGTCTTTATAATATAGACCCGAACTCAATCACAAATATGAAAAATTATATAACTTTTCACTCTAAGTTTGGAATTGAATTCCGGTTTTTGATAAAAACACGGAATGTCCCAAATGTCTCGAGAATCATCTGAAACATATAGACAAGTCTCTGAATCACTCAGAACTCATCTAGGGACAAATCATCACATGGTTGGACTCGTAAAACTACCATAAATCTCAAAATAATATTTATTTAAAAATACAATGAGATTTTACCAACCATACCAAAACAACCACAAACACATATGTGCTCATGTGGGAAGTGAATACATCCTAATGCCTAACATGTCATGGTATTGTCATTGAACAAGATGCACTCAATTAAAACATGCATGAATAGAATTCATGGCTTTGCATCCTAATGCCTAAACATGTTATGACATTTCAATGAAAAAGAAGCAATCATTTAAACATCCATGAAGAGATATTTAAGAACATGAATGCACACATATGAAAACACACAACATACAAGTATTAGAGATATGCATGAGTTGTAAGTGTGTGCAACTAGATCTCTTCAAAGCAAGTAAGCACTAGAATATACCTTTGGTGCTTCTTCTCTTAAGGTCTTAAGAGGGCATTGGTTGTGCAAATCACCAACCATCAAATACCTAAGCTACCCTTACATCGAACCCCAATATATGGTTTGTCCACGAAATAAGCCAATCAAAATATGAGACCTTACATATTGTTTTAAAAATTTTCAAATTTTATTTACAAGTAGATTTCATTTAACTTATCTTCCACATAGGGATGAGCATTAATCCCCGAATACCCAAATCCCCACTTCCCCATCCCTAATTGGGTGGAAATTTTTGGGGATAAATGGGAGAATAGGTAGGGATGGGGATGATTTTCATCCCCAAATTAAATTGGGGATGACGATGGGGGGAGGTCATTTTCCCCATTTTCCCCGCAGTTGTATTGAAATGGGGATGGGGATAGGGGGACCTCCATCCCCATCCCCATATATATATTCTTAATATTTTTTATTCTTTATATTCTTAATATTTTTGTATTTGTATTTGAATTTGTAATGGATTGTTTATTTTGTTTTTATTTTTGATTTTTGATTTTTATATATATAGTATTTAAGTTTTAGTAAAACAGGGAAAATGAAGAAATAGGGAAAAACCAGAAAAACGGGGAAATGAGGATGAGGATAGGGATGGGGATACCTACCCCCAAAACTCTCTCATCCCCATTTTCCCCAAATGGGTAAATGGGGAGGGATGGGGAAGGGTTTTGAAAATGGGGATGGGGATGGTAGACCTATATCCATCCCTATTTTCCCAATGCCCATCCCTACGTCTACACAAAAAAATTTAGATTAAAATTTATTCAAATCAATAGATTTCATGAAAATCCTTACTTTATTTTAAAATAAGGGATCCCTTGTGAGAGAACCACACTTTAAACTATATATTATTCTTTTGGTTATTTGGAATGGTGCTATTGGTAACCCCCTACTTATTTATTTATGCACCACTTCTTAAAATTTTGATTTAATTAAATAAAATTAAATGGTTTTATTAATGTTTTTTTTTTTTTATCTGTTTCCAAAACTACTCTTTGTACTTATTTTTCAAACTTAATACACCTTATCTCTGGTATATATATATATATCTCTCTCTCCCCTCCATTGAACGATTTATTTATTATTATTATTAATTTTAGAGTTTTTATTTTCCTTTTTCTTATTTCATGGTGGAATAGAAAAAAGAATGGGTTCCTTCAATACAATGACAACTTGATATCATTCTATAGAAAAAGTAAACTTCAAACTTACTTCTAGTGAAGGAATTGCTTCTAGATGCTTGATATCATTCTCAGGCGATTCTTGCAGATGCTTGATATCGCTGTCACACAATTCTTGTAGATGTTTTATATCATTCTCCGACAATTCTTCCAGATGTTTGATATCATCCTTAGACAATTCTTTCATATGCTTGATATCATTCTCAGATTCTTCCATAATATTTTATATGTGTGTAAGAAGCAAATTTTAGAGTTTAAGAGTTAAGAAAAAAATAATTAAAGATAAGGATTACAAGAACGTTTTGTTTTTTTTTTAAAAAAAAGAAAAAAAGAAAGAGAATGTGGGGTTTTATTAAATTTATTTTATAGAAGATTTTCATTTTTTTATTTTTTTACATAATTAAAAAAGTTGAGCATAAGTAGACTAGTAGGGAGAGTCAATAGCATCACTCGGTTATTTGGCTCCCAAAAAAAATAGATACAGTAGGTCAAACCGTCAAAGTAAGATTCAGTTAATCAACTTATACAAACATTCTAATAAGCAAAGTTTAGTCATGTGATCGTTAAAACAAAGTTAAATTTTAATGTTGTTTTATATAATCGTATGTGAATTATATACGATCACATATAAATTGCAAGGTTCTAGTAGGCGATAGGTGCTAATTGGGTGGAGACCCGGCACCTAGCTCCTAGGCAGATTAGTCTCTGATTAATCGGAATTTTTTTTTTCGCTTATGTTTTGTTATGTTTCTTCTTTGTGCTTTATTTTTTTTATAATTTTTTATAATTCCTTTTGGTGAGGCACATCACAGACAATAATTTCCTTATTGGTGGGGCACATCACAGATAATAATTTCTTTTTTGGTGGGGCTCATCTTGGTTCACTCATATTTTTCTCGAAGACTCGAACACACACACTCTCTCTCTTCAAACTTCATCCTTTTCATTTCTTTTGTTTTCTTTCCAACTCATTTTCATCTACTTCTCTATCATCTTCATCCTTGCTGCTCTGACTTTTCTTTTGCTGGACTGTGGAGACTAAAGGAAGATTGGACAAGTGACGATGGCGGCGACCTAACGACTGTAGGCAGCAGCTGACTGAAAGTGGATGGCGATCTCGGCGATCTTAACGATCTCGGTGATCTTGGTAGCTTTGGTTGAAGAAGAAGTGAAGTGCAGAATTGTTTTGCTAGCAATGGCGATGGCGATCTCAGCGAACTGGCGATGGAAGATGGAGACCGACTTGTCAATTAATTGACTATTTAGATGATTAGTTGGAGACCGACTAATAAGGTCGATTTTTGCCATTTCAGTGTAATGACCAGCTGACTAACTATATTGAGCCGATTAATCGGCCTAGTCGGCTGATTTTTCGAACACCGATAAATTGATGTAAACGAGTCAAAAAAGACAAGACTACAATAGAAGCACCAAGATAAACTGAAGGTGACCCCGTAAATAACTTTACTGCCAAGGTTTATCTTTTCCATAACCAAAAATAACTTTATTAATTTCATCTTGACCATTGAACTGACATATATTTAAAAATCAATAATTAAAACAAATTGTCAAGAAACTTCATTTTATAAAAAAACAAATGTTCTTCAAAACAAAATCAAAAATTACAAAATTATCTCAGCATATATTATCCAAGGAACCGAATATCGAAAGATATACTGAAATATCCACTGATATATTCGTAATTTGGAGACTGATATCGAAACAAGTAAATATCCAATATTCTACTGAATATCCGGCCGATTTCGAAAAATCCATAATGAATTTCACCTCGAAAGTCCATGGATATTTTGTATATTATTAAAATATTTTTTTTAAATCCTAAACAATTAAATTATTGTTAAAATAATTTTTATTGAAAACTATTTTAGAAGAAGCATTAACAAATTTATAAAAATTTCCAAAGTAATAGTCAATAATAGAATTATTGAAGACTTAAAGTAAAATTGGACAAAGAACCAAAGAGTGAATGTGAAAATATGAAAATTTTGTGAAAGTAATGTGAAAAAAAAAAAAAAACAAAATTGTTTGTGACTAAAATATGTAAAACTCATTCCAAATATTATTAAATATGTACCAATCAATTTATAAATATACAGAATTGGTGGCTTCTGTAGTTAAAATATATGAGCCACTGTACCAGGTTCTGAGATTGGTTGATGTAGAAGTTGTACCCACTATGCCTATAATGTATGAGTTAATGAGTATGATGAAAACTAATGCTGTAAAGATGAGAGAGAGTGTTAGAGAGAGAAGCGAGAGAGATGTCCACTCGTCCGTCCATGGTAGGTTAAGGAAAGATGACTTCTCCGGTAGAGGTGGAGGCAAGGATTTCAGGGAAAGCGTATTCTCTTTCTTTGTAGGTAACAACAATCCTGTTGTGGATACCGCTGGAGTATGGGGTATGTTTAAACCATTTGGCAAGGTGAGGGATGTTTTTCTTTCGAATAAGAAGACTTTTTGGAAGAGCTGCTTTGCTTTTATTCGTTTTGGTACATTGGCGGAAGCTTGAAAAGTAGCGGAAATGGTGGATGGCATGCACGTGTATGGATGGCCGATCAATGCTAAGGTGGCTGAGTATGACTGGAATAGACGTCGATCTTCTCCAGTTAATCACTCGGCCAAAGGTGATAGCGAGAAGAGGAGGGATGACAGAGAACCAGTTCAATCTTTCTATCATAATAAGCATTCTTATATGGAAGGGGTAAAGGTTGACAGGCACAGGCCTTCTAAAGAAGATAAAGTCTAGGGGGATGGTCGACTGTCTATGTTGTGGACTCAAACGAAAGAAGAGGAGGACTGGTTATTGAGAAGTGCAACGGGTGAACTCAGGATTTTCTCTAGTGTCGAACCAATAATCCGCAAGTTGGATTCCAGACGGTTCACCTTCTCTTCTACTTATCTAGGGGGAAAGAGTATTGTATGGACATTTGAATAAGTTTGTGGTAGAGATGGCTTTATCATAAATAACTTTTTTTAGAGGGATAGTTTCGTATCTATGTCTACTTAGAAGGATTCGATTCAAGGTCCGTCTACACTTAAATAGGTAGAAGTGTATGGAGTTCCTTTTAACTATTGGTGTAATGCCTTCTTCAAGAAATTAGATGGCCAAATTGGTGAAACACTATGGATTGATGAATCCATAGTTCAGAAAAATAGATTAGACAAAGGTAGAATTATGGTATTGGTTCCCTTTGAAAAGGAGGTATCATGCGGCATTAATGTGATTCAGGGGAAAAACACCTCATTGGTCAGATTGGTGGAAGCTTTGGTGTTGGTAGCTATGCCCTGGGTCTCTCAGATGTTGGGTTTGAATCTTGGTTCAAATTTGAAATCCAGCTTATGTACTGCGTGTGCAGAGATTATGCTATCCAATGATGGAAGAGATGGTAATTTCGGGAGTGACAACTTGGTGGAAAGGAAGGTAGGTAGGCACAAAGACAGAGAAAAAGATGGATTAAGGAAGTTTGGAAAGTTGAACACATCTAGTAAAAGGCAAGGTACAGTATAGACAAAAGAGAGGTCAATTGTCAATTTTCCTCAAAGGTTTCCCAAGTCCAATTCAAACAAAATAGGTGGGACTAGAACAACTTTGGACAAGGGAAAAAGGCATTGGATTAGAAAGTTGAAGCCTAAATCTCCTTGGTTTCCTAGTTGTAAAGGCAGCCTAATCATTTAAAAAGTTAGGAAAGTCAATAAAGTGCATACCAATGAGGATGAATCCAATTCATTGGGTTATGAGACTGATAGTCAGAGCCACCCTAATTTGCTAAAAGGTGAGTGCTCTAAGAATTTTCCAGTTGGGCTCTTTAAAACTAAGATGGATAGGTCGGAAGACCATGGGCTTGTAAGGGGAGTAAACCTTTTAAGGATTGAAGAAAAGTCCATATATTTAATTAGGAATTCGGTGGATTCAGGCCTACTTAGAGAGGGCTTTTCAGAAAATCTAGAGGATAACATGGAAGAAGGAGAAGTCTCAAGCCCAATACAAGTGGATATCATGTACAAGGCTCCGAGATTCAGAAGGGAGTGCTGGAACAGGGGATTGATTTGTGTATAGACTTGAGGAACCAGAGTGATGGTAATAATTCTTCTGAAGAGCCGATAGGAGCTGTCCCTAATGACATGGTGACTGTAGTTTTTACATCTTCAAGGAAACTTAGAGGAAGAGGATTCGACTCCTCTGCCAAGGTGCACCCCATGAAGACGAGGTACTCTAAATCCAATTCTAACATCTCCCTAAAGAAAGGTCGAAAGAACACTTGTAAGAGAGTTACCTAGAATTTGAAGGGTGAAATAGCAAAGGTCATTGAGAGAGGGGTTGCCTTGGGTGTTGACTTTAAGGCCAAAATACTGGTTAAAAGGATTGATGAGGCTGGTCAAGAAGCTGGAACTCTAGCAACAGAACAGTTGGCAGAGTGGGATTTAGAGGAGGAGGTGACAAAGGAGGTGGAAACGGGTGCATCTTTAGGATTTAACTTTAACGGAAATGAGACGGAAATTTTAGCTATTGTTAGTGATTGGATGATTTATATACCTATTTGAGATCCCCATTTCCTAGATTTTTTACTCATTTTCAAGGATGCTTTTGTAAATAATGCGTTTTGTGAGCATTGTGTAGGTTATATGCCCTAAAATAAGGTGTTAAGCATAATTGAAGAGTTTCGAAAGTTAAAGGGCTGAAATTGGAAATCTTCGTGCAGAACATTCAACTTTTAGGGGCCATATCTCCCTCATCTGATTGAACTATATTTCATGTAATCTATTTCTAGAAAGCCCCATGAGTTTCTTTTCCAACATTTTTTACAGATCGCGATTCCAAGTTCTCTGGAGGAAGTTATGGCCGTTTTCATAACGGTGCGTGAAGCTGAAAAACTTCACTCGAGACAGATGGACCTCAAAGGTGAGCCCAACCCAAGGTCGCCCCAAGGTCGCTTTCCTCTCGGGTTTTTGCCCCAAAAATTATTAAATTCAAGAATTTACCTCCTTGCCCTTGACCTAATTCATTCCCCTATATAACCTTTGATATTTTTAGACCAAAACAATCAATTTCCTACCTAATAATATTCACCAATTCATTTTCCTACATCACCATACTAAATCTTACACAATTCACCAAACACTTGACTTAAATCCATGATCATTTCTTGTTCTTGGGAAATAGGAAATTGAAGGAGCTTGGAGGAGAAGAAAAGCAAAGAAAGAAGAGAAGATCTATACAGTTTTCTCTACACTTCATCTCTTTCATTTTCTATATTTAGCCATGTATTCATTTGATCATATATATTGTATGGCTTACTTGTGTAATATGAACTAATTCTCTAGTGCTAGGATTTGATGAAACCTCACTCTTGACTATATATATTTATTGACCTTCGTTTTATCCATTATGTGCAATTGTGATTTGCATGGATTTTTTTGAGTATTTATGCTTTCAATAGATTGATCTCTTGTTGAATGATTTTTGGTTGTGTGTTATGAATCAACCTGAGACACACACAACGTGTTTGATAAAATGTCTTATATGCATGTCTAGTATGGTAGACCAACCGAGGCTAGCGTATATGACTCCTTTTAGTGGGCCAATGTTCTTAATGAATTCATATGTATATTCTGAGGGAATTGAGAGATAGGCTCAGTTGCATTTTGGGTGTAATCTCTATTACTCGATCGAGATTAGAGGTTAACAATCGAGTGCATGAGTCTACAAATTGTATGAGCATAATTTGGGTATGCAAGTGAGTCTAGAGAGGAATTTAGGAGAGAGTGGGGTGTAGTCCAGTCTCAACATCATTTCCTTCATAACTACATTCGATTTTATTACTTGTCATTTCTCGCAATAGCATAAATCCTTTTTAGTAGTTTAATTTAACTCGTTTAACGAATTCAATCATGAAAACCTTCCCGTATTGCTTGTTTGAATTGCAATTAGGCTAATCAATTTCGGTTATCAATCACTCAATCTTCGTGGGAACGAATCTTTCTTACTTGTGTACTACTCTCTGACCTCGTACGATTGCGAGTATTACTTTAGAGGTAGTCAATTTTTGGCACTGCTGCCGGGGAAGCGGTTTATTTGTTGGCTGTTATTGGTTTTAGCTTAGATTTTGTAAATATCTTAGATTTATTGCTTTGCGGAGTAGTTCATTATGTTGAAAATAATTGCTTTGTGGAGTAGTTCATTATGTTGAAAATAAAGATCTCTTTTACTCATGCTTTTCATTGTGTGATCGACAATGTTTAGGCTAGGTTTGGGGGTGCAAGTCATGTTATTTTTTCTTATTTTTGTTTAAAGCATTTGCATTTGATTTTATTTGAGTAGTCTTGTGCTAGAAAAAGAGATTTTCAGGCCGGATGGACCGCACAACTCAAGAGAGCGTCGCGGAGGCTTGGTTGGTTTGATAAACACTCGCGAGAGCTAGCGCTTTAAGGGTAAAATGCTTTGCTCATTTGTTTTTGTGATTTTCATTTTTGTTTAGATTTAAGAGTGGATATGTGTTGTGCTTAGATCTTAGGGTGTTTGTTTTAGAAAATTTTCAAATCTCTGCAAAATGTGTCCTGTTTTGAAAAATCTTTGAGGCAGATGTTTCTTTAAAACTGTACTAATTGGTGAGGAGATTAATTATTTCACCTATGTAGCATTCTTTGAATTTTTGTACTGATTCCGAATATATAAAGAACGTAAAATTCTGGGCTGCGGTTTAAAAGTTATGATCATTTCTTCGACCAAAGGTCAAGGGCGATGCCATGTTTTTCGAAACTGCACGTACACTGTTTTCATCGTCCTATTTTACACTTTTTCGATTCGAATTTTGAAACATTTTCTAAATAAAAAGTGTGTATTTATATGTCTACTATATGGTGTAAAGATTTTATCAAATGATGTTTTGTGCCTTCAAAGTTATGTACCAAAGAGCAGACATTGGACGAATTTAAATTTCGACAGTTTTTGAAATTTTTGGCCTCCATATTGAGTTGCTTTTCTTTCTATGCCCATAGAGACATGCATTATATGCTTTTAGCTCCGTGCGTTGCTTAAATTTGCTTGTACAGTGTCAATCTTTTGATGTTGAGGTGGATGAGACCCCTATGCATGTTTAGCCTAGGAAAACAGTGGAGACTACCTGTGAGCGACACTTGGCCTATGTCGGTATTGTTTCTACTCTTTAAACACTCTTCGATTTTGTTCTTAATTGTGATCTCATTATACATCAATTTTGCATTGATTTCCACAGAACTAAAATAATGTGGACGCTTGTTGGGATTTGAAATCCCCTGTTAAATGGAATTTTAGAAATAATTTTGGGTTTGAGTGTGTACGTAACTACTAAAATAGCCTAAACACTCCCCTACCAATATATTCATTGCAAATTGAAGCCAAACACTACAGCCCCAACCATTCCCTAGTTATTGATCATGTTGAGGTGTATAGCTTAATAAAAGTGTTACCGGAAAATTGTCACTGGGGTGAAATTCCAAATAACGACTTTAAGGGGACCAAGATCAAGATTGACCCCGGTCGGAGGGGTATCAAGTAGTTCGATACCAACTATGTTCTTGATAACATACACATGAATTTGGAGCGCAAGAAAATAAATAAAATAAGCTATTTATTGATTATCACGTTGCATTACAATTTCAAGAGTTATTTTTTTCCTGAATCAATGACAAAGCATAGGGATTTGATGGGTAATAAAGATGGTGGTGGTGGTGAACTCGAGCATGTCGATAAGTGGAACTGAGCGTAGGGTTTCTAGAGATAATTTTCAGGATCCCCTTTCTGGTGAGTAAGATGTTGTATATATAGGTCCTGTTGCTTGCCATGCACTCATATAATTTCGGTTTAGGGTTTGGCAATTGCAGGACCTCCTTCCTTTTAGGAGATAATCTCAGAGCTTATATGTGCAAAATCTAGTCTTTCCTTCCTAAAATGAGTCAATCTCGTAAGCAAATATTTCCCTCCTAGGAGGATTCTAATTGAGTTGACCTGCTTAAAATAGAACTCTTAGTTGGCAGGATGGAGTACATCTCCTCTGTTTTGTCTAGACGGTGGCGTTTCAATAAATCTTCATAGAGCTTTGAACTCGGGCTTGAGAGTCCCGCTGTTTGGTGTTTTCTTACCTAGCGGGCTGGTTTTACCAGGAGGCGTGGACCACTAAGTTTCCTGCTTGCTACTTGAGGATCGGGACATCAACTGGGTCAATAGTGGGATTCCCTGCTGATGAAGTAGAGGGGTGTCTAAATGGTACTGTATTGGTTTGCTTGGTGGAACTTCGTATCGGGATGCTGCAGGGTCTATATGAAGCTAGGAAATGACTGGGTTTGACCCCACTGGAGGAATTTTCGAGAAGCCCGGCTCAGGGTAATACTTGTGAATCAAGATGATGACAGGGTCCTTGAGAAGCTGGGAATGGCTTTGCTTGATCCAGTTGGAGGGGGTATATACTCGGATCAGTTGAGATCCTCCTTCTTCTGGATCAGTTGGGACACCGCCTCTTACAGGGTAGTTGGATGTTGTCTGGATTCCTATGTCTTCTTTGTATAAAGGTGGAAAATTTCTTCTTTGGTCCTCCGCCAATTTTGGTGGTTAACAGAAGTCCCCCCTGACTTGGACACTGATACCTTGTCGGGGTCGGAGTTAGGATCCTGATTATACTTGAAGGATTTTCTTCCTTATCTATCTGCATATTTCCTTGTCTGACTAGTTCTCCACTTTGGAGGAGGAAATCTTTACTTGATACGTTTGTACTAATTACACAGTCTGCGTGTCAATCAATGATCGGTCTTTTCGTTTTCAAAAAGAGCCGTTTTGGCGCGATTAATGCGGAAAACGTCTTTAACCCATTCTGCTGGTCACCGCTCCCAATTTCCTGGTGTGCAACTGCCTCCCCTCTTCTATAAATAGACCGGCTTTGCTGGTACTGTCTTTACTACTTTCAATCAAGCTTTCAAAATCACAGCAGAGAAAAAACCTTAACTGTCTTGCTTTTTTTCTTCCTTACTAGTAATCTTCCAAGCTTCTTCTATCCTATTCTTCTCCAATGGCATCTCCTTCAAAACTCCCCACCTATTCACAAGAAATTTCCGTTGATCAAAACCCTTCTGTGATAGCCTCTACCCTTCCCGACCCCGTATCTCCGCCTCTTTCGGACAGTATCGATGCCCTCTTCAATACAGAGAAGGCTGACTTGGTAGAGGACTCTCTAACATCAAAAGGGAGGAAACGAGGTCGAGATGGAGATGAGGCGACTGATGGTACCCCGCGGACTCATCTACATGAAACCCCCGAATCGGGTCGGGTTTCCATAACCGGCCAGAGGACCTAGTTTTAAACAATGAGGAGGGGGACATTGCAAAGGTTGGTGGAGGCGAGGAAGGCGGTGATAGGGGTGTCTCCTTAGTTGGGGTCCAGGCCAGTTCTTTCTCCCCCTTCCACGACGGTCGGATAATGCCCGACTCCGTGTGTACATTGGATACACTCAACAAGCTAAGGGAGGAATACAAGATTCCCGACTACATCACACTTTCCCTCCCTCATCGGGGTTACGATGTGTACACCCCGCCCCAGGACCGCTTGTTGATTCACAAAGCAACCTTTGAGTGTGGAGTTCGGTTGCAGCTGCATCCTACTCTCCGCAGGGCTCTCGTGGCGTTGGAGTTGGCTCCCCTCCAGATCTCATCGGGTTTCTGGAAACATCTGACGGGATTCTTAGTGCTCTGGCAGGAGCAGTGCGAGAGGGATCACATAGACCGAGAGCCAGGGTTGGACGAGCTCCGCTTCCTCTTCAACATTGTAAATATGGTGCCCCAAGGTCAATTCTACTTGAGGGCATCAAATGACATGAAGTTCACCATCCCAGGGGCGAATGTGAAGTACGTCGCGCCCTGGAAGGAGGAATGGTTCATGGTTGAAGGCTAGTGGGGGCGCATGGCCTTCATTGGGGGATATGAGTACCCCGTCCCCACCTAGTTCACTGTAAGGGACACATGGGCGAAGAGGTTGCTTTCCCCTAAATCTCGGGACATCCTTTCGGGGATCATGAAGAGGGGGTACACGAACATGAAGTATCCCACTCTAGACCCCTTTGAGGGAGACCGACTATAGCGGTACCTGAGGATTTCCCTCGCCCTTCCTAGTAAGTAATTGCATCCATCTCCCCTGTTTTCATGTGTACATATGTTTTCCCTCTCATTCTTTTCATTAAATTTTCTCTCTCTTTGCAGTTGATCGAACCAAAATTGGTATGATTTTGGCCCTCATATCCTTCTCCTTTTGTTCGATTCTTGGGCATTATTCTGTGATTTAATGGTGTAAATTAAGTGTTTTCAGGAATTTATAGAATTCAGGGGCATTGGAGTAATTTTGGTGAAATAGGGGCAAAAGAGTAATTATTGGAGGAAGTTTTGAAGTTATCGCAAATACAAAAGAGATCAGGGGCCTAACTGCAATTAGCCACGCAAAGCAGCCATGCAGCGCCACGTCAGCATGATGACACGGTGCGTTTTGGGTGAGTTGTGTGATAATGGGCTGCTAAGCACACCCACGCCCATTTCTTTCCACGCCCATGCTTAAGGCCCAAGTTCAACAGCCCACGCATGAAACGGTGCGTTCCACTTAGTAGCAGACCAAGACCCAAACGCACCCCACCTCGCTGCTGAGTGCACCCCAAGAGAGTCAAGCCCAAGCACCTTTAAATGAAACGGTGCGTTTCATGAGGAACTGCAGGGACAGGTGGCCCATCTCACGCGTGGCCCAAACTACACCCATATCTTCCCTAATTACACCCCAATTCACCTCTAAATGCACCCCCCTTTAGACAAAAATGCAGCAGCCCAATACACCCCTATTCCCTGCTAAATGCCCCCCAAAACTATTCATCTTCTTCTCCAAGTCACGAGCAGCCATGGCCATCTTCACCTTAAACCCTTGACCGACCGGAAAGGCACCCTCCCGGACCTATCTCCGGTCGGTTTTCGATCCAAATTAACGGCCAACCGACCGGCTTTCCGGTCGGTCCATTTTTTGGCCTCCCAAACGGCCAAATTCCGGCCATCCATTCCTCACCCATTTCTCCCCATTTTACCCCTCTTGTCACGTCCACGTCACCCTTTGGGTCGCCATTTGTCGTTCGAGGTCGCCATGGCGACAGGGGATGATTTTCCACACCTGATGAGGTCGCCATTTTGTCGCCTTAGAGGTCGCCATTTATGCAAACCGCGAGCTTCTCTGTGTTCACCTCTGATTGGCCAAATTTGGCTGGCAAATTACACAATGACCCCCTCTGTTGGACTAAATGGTAATTTGCCATGGTCAGGGGATGTTTTGGTAATTTGCCACCCGAGACCTAATTTGAAAATCATATAAATTCATCACATTTTTCCTCTTTTGGACAACTCTTGACCACCAAGAAACCTCCTTTCTCCACCATTCCTTTTCTCTCCATTTTCTCTCCTACCTAAACTTAACATCTAGATTACCTTCCCTAATCATTCCTTTTCTTCCCATCTTCTCCACAAATCTCCTTAGTCACTTCCCATTAGACTCCACCTATCTAGACACATCCTCATCATCCACTCTTTACACAAGGAGCATCAAAGGCAAGGAAATGATCAAGCTTACAAAAGGTGGCCCATGGGTGATTTCCTAATCTTTTACTTGCCTTCCCTTTGATTGTAATATGTGTAATTAAATCCCCTTTTCTAGGGTTTTGATGTGAGAATATTTGGATTGGGATTTGCTTAAGCTTTAATATATTTTAATTTCTATTTGTGTTCTATTCATTTTATAATTAGATTCTTTGCATTATATAATTAACATGTATACCCACTAGTTGATTATAATCTTGCTTAGGATAATTTGTTATATAATCTTGATTGGATTGACAACCTTGATGGATTGAGAACTTAGTGAATAGGATAGATTGTTGGAGGGTATATCAACCACGACAATCTAAGCCGTTAATTGTAACAAATCGATCCCGCCGTAACCCCCTTTCCTTAATCGGTTAGGCATTGCGGTGGGAAGTTGTTTAAGGTTCATAGTGATGGCCTAAACACATTTTAGAAATCAATTGGTTAACATCTATGAGATTTGTTCATTAAGGTAGCTTGATAAGCATTTCCCGTAATTCATTTGTGATCCCATTAATTCCCTAGCTATTCTCTTAATTGTTAATTCCATTTATCTTATCTAGATTTGTTAAGTATTCTTTTATTAGTTATTAGGTTTATTTTTCATGTATGTTTGATGGCTTGACAACCCATTCACTCATCCATAATTTTATGATTTATTTTATTGCATATAGATTAGTTAATTTATTCAACTAATCACTCTAATTCCCTGTGGAACGAATCCTACTTGCCACTTTACTAATTTAATATCTAAGTGGATTTTTAAGACTCATGGGAATGACCTTAATGCGGATTGGTGGATGAACCAAGATTCCTTCTCATCATGCCAATCAAATACCATAGATGATGAGAGGAAAAATTTCATGGAGGATCACTTTCGGGAGATTGAGAGCATCCATGCTTCTCAACGAAAGGCCATGGAGTTATTCCAATCCGCACAACGAGCACATGAAGAGAGGATGTCCAACCATGTGATCCCTAGTTGGCCGGATCAATCAATAGAATCGGATTATCCCAAGCAAGGGAGGACAAGGAGCCATGTGCACGCTCTTGTGCAAGTATTTGAGAATGGAGCGGAAACCAAGGACGAACCGCTAAGGAACCAAGAGCGAGGCACAAATTTGGAAGAAATGATGTCTTTGCCTCAAGAGAGATTGGTGACATCCTCCCAAGGAAAGGAAGAGTTGGAAAAGAAAATACAACTCATGGAAAAGGAGTTGGAAGAAAAGGAGGCCTTGGGGAAGGTGAAGATTGAAGAGCTTGAAGGGAAAAATGAGAAGCTCACTCTTGAAGTAAACATGCTCAAAGAAGAAAATGCTACCTTATGGAGGAAGGTAGGAGAAGTCTCCAACAAGAACAAGGAGTTGGAAATACAAGTTGGGAGACTTGAAGTTGAGAGGAATTCCACATTAAGGGAATTTGAAGACCTTGCAAGGCTATTTGAAGAATTCGAAGAAGAGTGTGCAAGGAAGACAAGGAAGTTGCTTATGGAAGTGGAGTGGAAGGCAAAAGCTTTGGAAGAAACGAAGGAGGCACTTGGTAGGAAGGTTGAAGCCCTCAAGATAGCAAAAGTGAAGGAGTGTGACTACATTGTCTATCTAGACAAGGTGGAAAAAGAGGTCAAGGCGCTACAAATGAAGCAACATCAAAGGCCACATAGTCACCAACCAAGAGGGAGTTTTCTTAACCATCCTCCTACTTGCTATTTTTGTTTTCAAAAAGGGCACTTCAAAGCTAATTGTTTTAAATTCCATAAGCATGAAAAATTGAGAAAATCTAGGAATAGGAAGAGTCCACCTAGAGTCAAGCGAATTTGGGTAAGAAAAGACTTGGTTGAACAAGTTAGACCCAAAAGAAAAGAAAAGGGGAAATCAACTCAACTTGTTTGGGTTGTGAAAAAGAACATATTTCCAAACTTGATAAAACCTCCTTTAGTTGATGACACCCCTAGCACATGTACATAATGTTGAAAATTCTTTTTGTGCATTTTATTTTTTTTATGCTTTATTAGTTTAGTTCATTTCTTTTGAATAAATGGTGTTCCAAAATCTTGTTGGCAATTGCATGTATTGATTATATTTTGCCGGAACTTTCTAATATGCTTAGTGCTTGTATAGATTTTTCTATTGCTTCTTGAGGAAGCAAGTGAGTGTTGCTTGTGCGATAAGCAAGGTTCTTTATCTCTTGGGAAGAAACAAGGACAACTTGCAAGTCTTGGAGGGACAAGCAAGCCAAGAGTGCTCATAAAAAGGGCGAGAACCTTATCCTAAGGAAGCAACTTTGTGGGAGTTCGATGTGTGGGAGCACCATGCCACGTCTTGCCTAGACGTTAAATCGTGCGCTTGGTGGGAGGCAACCCACCTAGGTACATTTCTTTTCTAGTTTAAATTTCGTTTTTGTCTTTATTTTATTTTTGCTTAGAATAAGGTTGTGAGTTGTTTGTGATAGTGGATCTAGGCTTTGATGATCATATTTTATCCACATGGATTGTGATGATAACTCTTGATGAATTTGCATTGATATATCTCTTGAGTGGATTAGGAGCATATAGGATATTCTTGAGCCACTTGATTTAAATCTTTGGGATAATTTTTAAATGGACATTGAAATGTGTTTTTAAACTCTTTGATTGAGGATGTGTTGCGCCGAACTTACCGGTATATGCCCCAAAGACATTGAGGACAATGTCTAATTTAGGTTTGGGGGTGTGTGCGCAACATCGTCTCTTGTTTGCAATTGTGTGCAAAAACATTTTGAGCCTAAAATTTTCAAAATTTTCGAAAATCTTGTGATAATGCCATGCTTGAGCATATTTTGATTGTTGAGATTGTGCCTTTGTGTGTGCAAGTGAGGAATTGTGTATCTTTGCCTTGCTTAGTTTAGATTAACTTCATGCCATTTAGGGTTGCATTGCTCAAAGCGCGCTAGTTCTTTTCTCTTGATGTTGAGTGAATATTCAATTGTGCTTGATGGTTAGGAATTAATAGTGGAGACTTCCCGTGAGGTTCACAAACACGACCTAAAAAGCGTATTTTGAGGGAAAGTTTTTACTCTTTAAACACTCATTCAAACACTTGTTGTGCATATTTTAAAATGTCTCATTCACACTTAAATGTTGTTTGCCATAGAACATATGGACTGCTTGTGGATGCCTTGATTGACTTTGTGGACAATCCTTTAGAAATGATTTTAGGCAATGCATGTGAAAAACCACCAAATTGGCCTAAATACTTCCTATCCCTCTATGTGTGTGCTCCATAGCCCATTTGAAGCCAAACACAATTAAGCTTTTCATTCATGAACCACATCAACATAAACCATATAGCCTAAACACTAGACTTACCTTTTACCAAATGGTTTGCTAAGGCTTAGGGGTTGAATGTAAGCTTTGAGGTGTATTAAAATGTAAGGCGTGTACTTAGGCAAATATGTATGTGCAAACACATGAAAAAGATGAAATGCAATGCTTGAAAAGAAAAAGAAAAGACAAGCAAAGAAAAGAAAAGAAAAGCATAGCAAAAGAAAGAAAAGAAAAGGAAAAAGAAAATGAATGAGGCACTAAGTGCCTAGATCAATTTTGTGGAATTAAATGAGCTACTCAATGAAAATTAAGAGTAGAAAATGCACAAAGTAAATTGTAAGCCTAGACGCCTAAGTGTGGAATATGCAAGTTGTAATGAGTATGTTGTGCTTAATTAGAATGTATGCCTTAGTGTGACCTTTGGGTGTTTGCAATCCATTTTTCCCATTTATTGTCTCACCATTCACCTTTGGCCCCATTACAACCAAATGAAAAGACCTATTTGATCTTTAGGAATGTCCACTTTGGAAATTTTGGTTGATGCATGTTCTTTCCGTTCATGGTTTTCAATTCCTTTCATGAGACAAATTCTTAGAAATTGTGTTTTTAAATGATCATGTGCAATTATATTTGATATTTTGAGCATAAACTCATATTGCATATGGATTGTGAGTGAAGCCTAGGATTCCGTGTGAAAATGAGAGAATCCGGTGAGGATTAGATGTTGAGGCGAATTATATTCTTGTCCTAAAGGCATTTTAGTTTTGAAGCTTAAGCATCTTGAATGTGGAATCGCGTTGCGTGCAATGTGTACTTAGAGTGGCATGTCTTTAATCTTTATTTAGCATATCTTAGATGCATTATTTCCTAATGAGCACAACGTTGGTTTAATCTTTTCACTTTTGGTTTTGCAAGTCGAAATATTGGCTTTTGAGTCTTTTGCAAAGAGTTGGTGCTTTATTGTGATTATTTGATTTTTAGATACATGTTCATTGTATGCTTATGTTTGTTTTGCTCGAGGACGAGCAAAAGATAGGTTTGGGGGTATTTGATCGAACCAAAATTGGTATGATTTTGGCCCTCATATCCTTCTCCTTTTGTTCGATTCTTGGGCATTATTCTGTGATTTAATGGTGTAAATTAAGTGTTTTCAGGAATTTATAGAATTCAGGGGCATTGGAGTAATTTTGGTGAAATAGGGGCAAAAGAGTAATTATTGGAGGAAGTTTTGAAGTTATCGCAAATACAAAAGAGATCAGGGGCCTAACTGCAATTAGCCACGCAAAGCAGCCATGCAGCGCCACGTCAGCATGATGACACGGTGCGTTTTGGGTGAGTTGTGTGATAATGGGCTGCTAAGCACACCCACGCCCATTTCTTTCCACGCCCATGCTCAAGGCCCAAGTTCAACAGCCCACGCATGAAACGGTGCGTTCCACTTAGTAGCAGACCAAGACCCAAACGCACCCCACCTCGCTGCTGAGTGCACCCCAAGAGAGTCAAGCCCAAGCACCTTTAAATGAAACGGTGCGTTTCATGAGGAACTGCAGGGACAGGTGGCCCATCTCACGCGTGGCCCAAACTACACCCATATCTTCCCTAATTACACCCCAATTCACCTCTAAATGCACCCCCCTTTAGACAAAAATGCAGCAGCCCAATACACCCCTATTCCCTGCTAAATGCCCCCCAAAACTATTCATCTTCTTCTCCAAGTCACGAGCAGCCATGGCCATCTTCACCTTAAACCCTTGACCGACCGGAAAGGCACCCTCCCGGACCTATCTCCGGTCGGTTTTCTGTCCAAATTAACGGCCAACCGACCGGCTTTCCGGTCGGTCCATTTTTTGGCCTCCCAAACGGCCAAATTCCGGCCATCCATTCCTTACCCATTTCTCCCCATTTTACCCCTCTTGTCACGTCCACGTCAACGTCACCCTTTGGGTCGCCATTTGTCGTTCGAGGTCGCCATGGCGACAGGGGATGATTTTCCACACCTGATGAGGTCGCCATTTTGTCGCCTTAGAGGTCGCCATTTATGCAAACCGCGAGCTTCTCTGTGTTCACCTCTGATTGGCCAAATTTGGCTGGCAAATTACACAATGACCCCCTCTGTTGGACTAAATGGTAATTTGCCATGGTCAGAGGATGTTTTGGTAATTTTCCACCCGAGACCTAATTTGAAAATCATATAAATTCATCACATTTTTCCTCTTTTGGACAACTCTTGACCACCAAGAAACCTCCTTTCTCCACCATTCCTTTTCTCTCCATTTTCTCTCCTACCTAAACTTAACATCTAGATTACCTTCCCTAATCATTCCTTTTCTTCCCATCTTCTCCACAAATCTCCTTAGTCACTTCCCATTAGACTCCACCTATCTAGACACATCCTCATCATCCACTCTTTACACAAGGAGCATCAAAGGCAAGGAAATGATCAAGCTTACAAAAGGTGGCCCATGGGTGATTTCCTAATCTTTTACTTGCCTTCCCTTTGATTGTAATATGTGTAATTAAATCCCCTTTTCTAGGGTTTTGATGTGAGAATATTTGGATTGGGATTTGCTTAAGCTTTAATATATTTTAATTTCTATTTGTGTTCTATTCATTTTATAATTAGATTCTTTGCATTATATAATTAACATGTATACCCACTAGTTGATTATAATCTTGCTTAGGATAATTTGTTATATAATCTTGATTGGATTGACAACCTTGATGGATTGAGAACTTAGTGAATAGGATAGATTGTTGGAGGGTATATCAACCACGACAATCTAAGCCGTTAATTGTAACAAATCGATCCCGCCGTAACCCCCTTTCCTTAATCGGTTAGGCATTGCGGTGGGAAGTTGTTTAAGGTTCATAGTGATGGCCTAAACACATTTTAGAAATCAATTGGTTAACATCTATGAGATTCGTTCATTAAGGTAGCTTGATAAGCATTTCCCGTAATTCATTTGTGATCCCATTAATTCCCTAGCTATTCTCTTAATTGTTAATTCCATTTATCTTATCTAGATTTGTTAAGTATTCTTTTATTAGTTATTAGGTTTATTTTTCATGTATGTTTGATGGCTTGACAACCCATTCACTCATCCATAATTTTATGATTTATTTTATTGCATATAGATTAGTTAATTTATTCAACTAATCACTCTAATTCCCTGTGGAACGAATCCTACTTGCCACTTTACTAATTTAATATCTAAGTGGATTTTTAAGTGGTTAAAAAAGGTTTTCAAAACGATCACATTTTAACTATCATTTTGTTGAGTACACAAACGACGCTCATCAGCAGTATCTGCTACCCCGATGGCAGCGGTGTCTCCATCCTCGTCTGGAACAGGGGGTTTACCTCTGCCTGCTTCTGCTTCTCCTGTTCCCTCCCCTTCTACTACAGTCAGAATCGTGCCAAGGTCCACACAAGCTGGAACTGATCCTCTTCCTCATCCTGCTCCAGTAAAGTCAACTACTGGTGTTGCCACACCCCCTCATACTGTAGCGGGGTCATATGTAAAGACTTCTGCTCGTCTTCTCACTTCTCCTCCATCGCGCTTGAAGATTAAGGTGATCCTGGCCTGGGCAGCGAAGGCCCGGGGGTCTGGAAAGCAAGCACAGAAGAGGGACCGTGATGCTGCTCCTTATACTGCGAAGATTTCTCCTACTTCTCCTTCTTCAGCAGTAGTCTCCAAAGACCATGTCGACCATATAGAGAAGGAAGATACTGCGCCTACTTTTGCCTCTCCCGCTGACGTTCCATCTAGATTGGGGTTGGGAGGCGTTACTCCTGATGAAGTCGTATCCCGATTTACTGCTTCTTGCCCTGGTGGAAGTTTGACAAACATGGCAAAGCTTCCGACTGAAATCCTGGTCGCCAAGGGGGCGTCTGTCTTAGCTGAGGTAACTTCTACTTGATTCTTCTTCTTATTATTAATATTATTATTGATAGGTACTAACTTTCTCTTCTTTTTTAAAGTGCTTCAAGTTTGCTCTAGCTATGGAGAAGCAGCTGTTGACTCTGAAGGAAGCCTATATCAGCCTCCAAGCCAAACTAAAGAACACTCAACAAGAACTGGTCCAGACCCAGCAGAGTGTGGCTCCTTTGCTTCAAGAAGCCAAAGAATTTGAAGAGGGCATGCAGGAGGCCTTGGTGGTCATTAAGCGCTATGAGCGCTACCTGGATATTGAAACCGTCAGGTCCTTGCGCCACCGTGAAGAGAGAGAGCGCTTAAAGGTGGAGAAGAAGCTACCGCTGGAGGAGAATCAACTCCTGCGGGATACCATAGCAGGCTTGGAGGCTCAAGAGGGCCCTAAATTCGAAGATGGCTATTTCACAACCTGCTATGAGGTGGCCACAGCCTTGCCCCCTCCTATTGACCTTCAAGCCACTCTAAAATGGGATAGGGATCTGATAATGGCAAAGGCTGCCCAGTTTAATGATGGGGACCAAGAAGCAAAAGTTCCCCCACAGGATGCTGCTCATCCGGGTCAAGGGGTTGGTATAGCTGTGGGGGTTCAGCTCGATAGCGCTGAGGGGGTGGTCCAGAATCCTCCTATCCAAGAAGAATGAATGGTGGACCCCGCGCTTACTCCGGGAGTGGTCCTGATGGAGGAGGAGGAGGAGGAGGAGGAGGAGCCAACTGGATCCAGGGTTCCTATAGTAGGAGGTGTAGGAACCTAGGTTTACAGATTGCGCAGTGGAAGGGTTTTAAAAAAAAATTTAAATCAATCATCAAGTAAACTTATTTGTACAGTAATAATCGAAAACGATAAAGAAGGTGAAATGATTTCATACCAACGTTTGTAGTCTCCTTCACTTTAATACGATCTGCTCCTGATTTGAACCACTTGATCTTCCTCGCTATCTCCCGGAACTGGTAACAGCATGTGGGAGCATCACGATATTCAGGAACAAGAACAGAGGTAGAAGAAAAGAACACACTAAAGGACAACACTTGTTCTATTTAATGGTGAAGTGCGGCCAACCTCAAAAATAATAATAGTAATTTTTCTACCTTTTTTTTTTTTCTTGGCCGCTGCACCCCTTTGTTTCTTTTCTCAATTGCTGTTGAAGGGGCCCAGACTGATATCGAAGCTGATAGTACAAGGGTGGAAAACACCGGCCAAGGGGAGTGCCCAGAGGAGGAGAAGGAAAAATGATTTGGCTCTCCCTCTTTTCTTTTGTTGTATATATGCATTTCTTTTTTCTTTTTGTAGCCCGAAATGGGAGCTGGGCACCCCGTTTTATTAATATAACAACTTCAGTTTTCTGATTCATAATGTGTCTTGCCTGCTCTTTTCACTTAGAAAAAAAAAATAAAAATTCGAAGCATATAAACTTGAGAGTAGTTGGACCCCGAATGTATGACTGTGCCATGGCAAGATACATCATAGGATGCTTGACTGCCAAACAATGAAAAATTCCTTATATCTCATAGTCGTAGAAACTGGCAAGATATGATACTTAGCATGTCCTCCTTGATCGGACTCTCATAAACATGTAATAATATAAGGCATCGAGTATCCTGTCGAGGTAACCTGATACTTGTGATAATTTGACTTGATGAACTTCTCAATCCCTTCTGATTGTTGACCTTCTTGGAGAAAAAGAGGAGTAAGGAATCAGGTACCCTGACAAAGTATCCCGATCCTACTGTAAGGCTGTCCTGGTAGGTCACTTAGGCCACTTTAGCACCAGGCTTCTTGGAGGAGGGTATTCCTAGACCAAGGCAGCAGGAGCACCATAAGGCTATTTCCTAGTCTTGAAATGGCGAAGTAAGGGGTCAGGTACCCTGATGAGGCATCCCGATCTTACTGTGAGTCTGTCCTAGTAGGCAACTTAGGCCACTTTAGCACCAGACTTTTTGGAGGAAGGTATTCCCCGACCAAGGCAATATGAGAGCCATAAGGCTATTTCCTGGTCTTGAAATGGCGAAGTAAAGAGTCAGGTACCTGGATGAGGCATCCCGATCTTACTATAAGTCTGTCCTGGTTGGCAACTTAGGCCACTGTAGCACCAGGCTTTTTGGAGGAAGGTATTCCCCGACCAAGGCAGCAGGAGCGTCATAAGGCTATTTCCTGGTCTTGAAATGGCGAAGTAAGGAGTCAGGTACCCTGATGAGGCATCCCGATCTTACTATAAGTCTGTCATGATAGGTAACTTAGGCCACTTTAGCACCAGGCTTCTTGGAGAAGGGTATTCCCCGACCAAGGCAGTAGGAGAGCCATAAGGCTATTTCTTGGTCTTGAAATGGTGAAGTAAGGAATCAGGTACCCTGATGAGGCATCCTAATCCTATTGTAAGTATGTTCTGGTAGGCAATTAAGGCCACTTTAATACCAGGCTTCTTGGAGGAGGGTATTCCCCGACCAAGGCATCAAGAGTGCCATAAGGCTATTTTCTGGTCTTGAAATGGTGAAATAAAGAGTTAGGTACCCTGTTGAGGCATCCCGATCTTATTGTGAGTCTGTCTTGGTAGGCAACTTAAGCCATTTTTGCACCAGGGTTCTTGGAGGAGGGTATTCCCCGACCAAGGCAGCAGGAGCGCCATAAGGCTATTTCCTGGACTTGAGATGGCGAAGTAAGGAATCAGGTACCCTGATGAGGCATCCCGATCCTATTATAAGTCTGTCATGGTAGGCAATTAAGGCCACTTTAGCACTAGGCTTCTTGGAGGAGGGTATTCCCCGACCAAGGCAGCAGGAGCGCCATAAGGCTATTTTCTGGTCTTAAAATGGCGAAGTAAAGAATCAGGTACCTTGATGAGGCATCCCGATCTTACTGTGAGTCTGTCCTGGTAGGCAACTTAGGCCATTTTTACACAAGGGTTCTTGGAGGAGGATATTCCCCGACCAAGGCAGCAGGAGCACCATAAGGCTATTTCCTGGACTTGAGATGGCGAAGTAAGGAATCAGGTACCCTGATGAGGAATCCTTATCCTATTTTAAGTCTTTCTTGGTAGAAAATTAAGGCCACTTTAGCACCAGGCTTCTTGGAGGAGGGTATTCCTTTACCAAGGCAGCAGGAGCGCCATAAGGCTATTTCCTGGTCTTGAAATGGCGAAGTAAGGAATCAGGTACCATAATGAGGCATCCCGATCTTACTGTGAGTCTGTCCTGGTAGGCAACTTAGGCCACTTTAGCACTAGGCTTCTTGGAGGAGGGTATTCCCCGACCAATGGAGCAGGAGCGCCATAAGGCTATTTCCTGGTCATGAAATGGCGAAGTAAGGAATCAGGTACCCTGATGAGGCATCCCGATCCTATTGTAAGTCTATCCTGGTAGGCAATTAAGGCCACTTTAGCACCAAGTTTCTTGGAGGAGGGTATTCCCCGATCAAGACAGTAGGAGTGCCATAAGGCTATTTCCTGGTCTTGAAATGGCGAAGTAAGGAATCGGGTACCCTGATGAGGCATCCCGATCTTACTGTGAGTCTGTCCTAGTAGGCAACTTAGGCCACTTTATGTTAGGATTATGCTCAATAGCAAGAGTGTAATATTGTAATTAACAATCTTTTTCATATTAATAAAGTGATTTCTGGTTTAAACAAATCTTATAGCATTTATAGTTTAATATTATAATTGTCAAAGTAAATAATCATAAGGTCTAAAGACTATGAGAAAAGAATAATTGTTCGTACATCTGGATATGTATGTGGTAGACACAATTCTTTAATTAGTCTTGAATATTGTTCACAACTTAAGTTAAAGGTTGGGCACCTTTATCTTGTTAAAGTTGTAGAATTCTTTTGCTAGCATTTGAGTGGGATCAAATGAGATATGATGAGTCTAAAATCATCTGAGTGTCTTCGAGCAAAAGAATCTAGTGCACTGGGTGCATTGAACTGGATCACAATGAAATATTTTATCTATAACCGTCAGTTGATAAAAGTCTTTTCATTATCAGGACAATCGGAGAGTCTATCTTAATCCTGAGATAAATGATGGACTTATGGTTGCAAGTGATATCATTTGAGTTATCAATGAGTACGATTATATCGCATAGTCTATCCTCGATAGTTTGGTGATATTCATTTGTTAATCGATAGAGGACTTCATTTATAGATATGGACATCGTGGCTCCATTTATTAAATGAGAGTATAATATCATCATATGGATGTTTTGAGGTAATTGGATATTAAATCTCAACGTTGAGTTTTTGATAGTGTCTATTGAAAACATGGCTTCTGGACAAGTCAAAATATCCAAGTTCAAAACGTGGTCATATGAGTAAATATGGTAACTTGGAGAGTTATAGGCGATCTATGAACTCTTGGCGATTACTGATATTAATCACGAGGATACACTATCTCCAACATGATTGTCTAGGGTATGAATGAGGAACATATTCCTTTTAGCTCTTTAGTGGAATGAGTTAAAATTAATGGATCGGACCTAAGTGAATCATTTGCTGATTGTGATTAGGTTATGTCTATTGAAGCTTAAATTTAGATAGCCCGCCAAGATACCCAATCCACACGGACTTGTATGGATCACTTTATATATTCTACCGAACCAATTTTTGGGTCCATTTAGAATTGCATTTAATATATTAAGAATATAATTTGCACATTATTTATTTAATGGGCTGCTCAATCATATTAATATATTAATGAAAGACATGTGGGCTTGTTTCTTTTAGTAAGAATGGGTCTGGTTCACATGTGGGCTTTTTATTTAAAGTCCAATGGATTAAATGAAATAAGAAATAATATATGGCCCAATTGTATGAGTGGGGCGGCAAGGTGCTTTTTAACCTAATATATTATTTTGTTTCATTGTTTTAATTAAATAAGAATTAATTATTTTATTAATTAATTGTTTAATTAAGAAACAAATCTTTTCTGATTAGGAAATATGATTCCTAGAGTTATACTATTGGTAGTAGTATACTAAAACTAAAAGACTTGTTTGATAAGAAAATAAATAATTAATTTTATTTATTTAATCAAATAAGAAGTCTTTTTATTTAGTCAAATAAAAGAATAAAAGATCTATGAGTTGGATTAGGGTTTGAAGTCTTAAACTAGATGGGAATTAGGGTGCAACACAAACTCCTTTTTGCTTGTGATTTGCGGCAACCCTAGTCCTTTTTGGAGTAGGATTTTCGGCCACCCTAAAAGAAAAAGAGGAAGAAAATTTGGCCACCTATATATTTGGACTTATAGAATTCGGCCACAAAAGGGTGTGTGGTGCTTGATTCAATCTTCTTCTTCTTCTCAATTCATAGAAAGGATTATTTTATTCTACTAAAACATAAAAGAGTGAATAGATTATTCTTTGATGGTACACTAATTGCTTGTTCATCAATAAGCTTGTGTGTACAACATCGATTTAGGTTCACGCGAGTTTCGATCATTAGATTGAGAACTCAAAAGTGACCGGAATAATCTTAGTCTTCTTTTGATTGTTTTGTGACTAACAAAAAGAAAAGAAAAGTTTGTTTGCCTATTCTTAGGTTTGCAATTCAAAGAAAAAGGGAGACCACGCTCCTAGGTGATTCACGTTTGTGCTAGGATTGAAGATCTTGCGGATTACCATTGACGTAAGTCAATCGGATCACGCGACAAAAGATATTCTTCTTTTGTTGATTATATATATGTTTAATTAATTAAAGGGTTAAGGTTCATAGTAAGGAAAAAATTTTAAAGTTACTAAATCTATTTTTAGTCTCGCTTCCGCTGCATGTACTACGGTATTTTTCCCTACACTTTAGCACCAGGCTTCTTAGAGGAGGGTATTCCCTGACCAAGGCAGTAAGAGCGCCATAAGGCTATTTCCTGTTCTTGAGATAGCGAAGTAAGGAATTAGGTACCCTAATGAGGCATCCCAATCCTACTATAAGTCTGTCCTGGTAGGTAACTACGGCCACTTTAGCACCAGGCTTTTTGAAGGAGGGTATTCCCCGACCAAGGCAGCAGGAGCGCCATAAGGCTATTTCCTTGTCTTGAAATGGCGATTCACTAATAGTAAAGTACTTGTAGAACGAACATCAAGTCGGAGACACTAGAGAATCAAGTAGGAGACATTGAACACTGGATACAGGAGAATCATATAGGAGAAGAAACTGATTTTATTGAATTTCTCAAGCAATACAATATGAAATTGGGGTGAGTGTTCCCGCCGATATGAATTAAATTTCTAAGGGTATAATTTCCTGAGGTGATCGGCATTCCATGTATGATCCACTGGGTATCCTTCCATGTCTTCTAGTTTGTAAGCGCCACCCCGAAGTAGTGCTTTAATCAAGTAGGGACCTTCCCAGTTAGGAGCTAGCACCCCGTCAGACCTCTTTCGTGTGTTCTGGGTTACTTTCCTGAGAACCAAGTCTCCTTCTTTGAAATTCTAGATCCTCACCCTTTTATTAAAGTTTCGGGCTATCTTACTCTGATACACAACCACTTTTCTAGTGACCCTACTTTGTTTTTCCTCAAGTAGATCCAGACTGGCTCTTAACTTATCCTAACTGTCTTCCGGTTCATAATTTTAGACCCAGAAAGATATGAGTTTATGCTCGATGGGTAAGACTGCTTTAGTTCCAAACATTAGCGAGTAGGGGGTCTCTCCTATCGCAATCCGCCTGGTAGTTCTGTAAGCCCACAATACATTGGGTAATTCTGTAACCCATAACCCTTTCTTTTGTTGGAGCTTTTTCTTCAGGAGCTTCTTAATGGTCATGTTGGTAGCTTCAACCAACCCATTGGTCTGAGGGTGAGCCACCGATGCAAAACGAAGATCGATACTCTGGTCTTCACAGAATTATCTGAAGTTGGCGTTGTCAAACTGCTTTCCTAGATCAGTTATGATGGCCATTGGGGTACCAAAACGGTAGACAATATGTTCCTTGACAAAGTTGGTGGTTTTTTTTCTTCGGTTATCTGGGTGAGGGCCTTGGCTTCTACCCATCGAGTAAAGTAATCTATTGCCACCACAGCATGTTTGGCCTGGCCGGGTGCAGTAGGGAGTGGCTCGATCAGGTCTAGTCCTCAGATTGCAAACGGGTAGGGTGTGCTGATTGAGGAGAGTCTTGCCGGTGGGAGATGATGGAGGTTTACTGTTTTCTGACATGCCACGCAGGTCCGGGCAAATTGCTTTGCATCTTGGTGTATAGTCAGCCAGAAGTAACCCATTCTAATTATCTAGTACGCTAGAGTTTCGCCTGACACATGGTTACCACAGTCCCCCGAGTGTACCTCGTTGAGCGCCCAGCGCATATCGTCGGGATGGAGACATCTAAGTAGAAGGAGAGATTTCCCCTTACGGTAGAGGTATCCATCTACCAGGCAGTTCTATGTAGCTACCCTCTTAAGCCGACGGGCTTGATCCAGATCTGCAGGGAGAGTGTCACTTTGGAGATATTCTGCTATTGGATCCATCCAACATGGGGGCGGTTAACTGGGAGGACTTCTAAATCCTTGGCTAAACTAGAGTAGGGAACCAATTGGAGGAGCACCCCTCTTGGTAAAGCATGCCCTTCTCAGGTTGCAATCTTGGCTAGGACATCTGCACGGTGGTTTTTCTCTCTGGGAACTTGTTCCATCCTTACACCTTTGAATTTTTTCATTTCTTCCTGAACTTTAGCCAAATATGCCACCATGTTGTCACCTCTTACTTGATACACCCCTGATACCTGATTGCCACTAGTTGGGAGTCACTCTTGATCAAAAGATAATCAGCCCCCAAAGCCCCTGCTACTCTCATTCCTACTTGTAGGGCTTGTATTCTGCTTCGTTGTTAGTGGCTCTAAATTCAAACCTGAAATAATGACTGCATTCGGCTCCTTCATGGTCAATCACGATGATCCCGGCTCCGCATCCCGACTGGTTTGAAGCCCCATCCATGTAAAGGACCCAAATCTTGCTGTCTTCGGGCCAATCCGGATTGGTTTGATCTGGATCTGGGTCTGGTGACTTATCCAGACTTGGAATTGTGCTGAATTCCACTATGTAATCAGCTAGGGCTTGGGCTTTAATCGTGGTTCTTACCGTGTATTTGATGTCAAACTGGGTGAGCTCTAGGGCCCATAGAACCAATCTGCCTGACACATCTGGCCTCTGGAGGAATTGTCGCAGGGGTTGGTCAGTGACAACTGCGATGGTGTGAGCTTGAAAGTAAGGCCGGAGCTTTCTAGATGTAGTTACCAAGGCGTAGGCGAGTTTCTCTAGAAGGGTGTAGTTTTTCTCGGACTTAGTGAAAGCCCAGCTCACATAGTAAACTGGTCTTTGCACCCCGTCACTACATTCCTTCACTAAGGCTCCACTGGTAGCTGCTTCCGAAACCACTAAATAGAGTAAGAGCTCTTCCCCTAAGGTAGGCTTTACCAGCAAAGGCAGGCTTGACAGGTATTCCCTTAAAGCTCGGAAGGCCTGCTCGCTTTGCTCGTCCAACTTCATCTTCTTCCCCTGCTTGATGATCTTGAAAAAGGGGAGGCATTTATCTATGGAGCGAGATATGAATGTTAGGATTATGCTCAATAGCAAGAGTGTAATATTGTAATTAACAATCTTTTTCATATTAATAAAGTGATTTCTGGTTTAAACAAATCTTATAGCATTTATATTTTAATATTGTAATTGTCA
Organism: Acer campestre; assembly: GCA_954870605.1. Classification (NCBI taxonomy): domain Eukaryota; kingdom Viridiplantae; phylum Streptophyta; class Magnoliopsida; order Sapindales; family Sapindaceae; genus Acer; species Acer campestre. Next base: position 6,743,080 of record OX940805.1, read on the forward strand.
AAGTAAATAATCATAAGGTCTAAAGACTATGAGAAAAGAAGAATTGTTCGTACATCTGGATATGTATGTGGTAGACACAATTCTTTAGTTAGTCTTAAATATTGTTCACAACTTAAGTTAAAGGTTGGGCACCTTTATCTTGTTAAAGTTGTAGAATTCTTTTGCTAGCATTTGAGTGGGATCAAATGAGATATGATGAGTCTAAAATCATCGGAGTGTCTTCGAGCAAAAGAATCTAGTGCACTGGGTGCATTGAACTGGATCACAATGAAATACTTTATCTATAACCCTCAGTAGATAAAAGTCTTTTCATTATCAGGACAATCAGAGAGTCTATCTTAATCCTGAGATAAATGATGGACTTATGGTTGCAAGTGATAACATTTGAGTTATCAATGAGTACGATTATATCGCATAGTCTATCCTCGATAGTTTGGTGATATTCATTTGTTAATCGATAGAGGACTTCATTTATAGATATGGACATCGTGGCTCCATTTATTAAATGAGAGTATAATATCATCATATGGATGTTTTGAGGTAATTGGATATTAAATCTCAACGTTGAGTTTTCGATAGTGTCTATTGAAAAAATGGCTTCTAGACAAGTCAAAATATCCAAGTTCAAAACGTGGTCATATGAGTAAATATGGTAACTTGGAGAGTTATAGGCGGTCTATGAACTCTTGGCGATTACTGATATTAATCACGAGGATACACTATCTCCAACATGATTGTCTAGGGTATGAATGAGGAACATCTTCCTTTTCTATCTTTATTTAAGAGTTCAATTTTAGCTCTTTAGTGGAATGAGTTAAAATTAATGGATCGGACCTAAGTGAATCATTTGTTGATTGTGATTAAGTTATGTCTATTGAAGCTTAAATTTAGATAGCCCGCCAAGATCCCCAATCCACACGGACTTCCATGGATCACTTGATATATTCTACCGGACCAATTTATGGGTCCATTTAGAATTGCATTTAATATATTAAGAATATAATTTGCACATTATTTATTTAATGGGCTGCTCAATTATATTAATATATTAATGAAAGGCATGTGGGCTTGTTTCTTTTAGTAAGAATGGGTCTGGTTCACATGTGGGCTTTTTATTTAAAGACCAATGGATTAAATGAAATAAGAAAATAATATATGGCCCAATATGTATGTATGGGGCGGCAAGGTGTATATTTAACCTAATATATTATTTTGTTTCATTGTTTTAATTAAATAAGAATTAATTAATTTATTAATTAATTGTTTAATTAAGAAACAAATCTTTTCTGATTAGGAAATATGATTCCTAGAGTTATACTATTGGTAGTAGTATACTAAAATTAAAAGACTTGTTTGACAAGAAAATAAATAATTAATTTTATTTATTTAATCAAATAATAAGTCTTTTTATTTAGTCAAATAAAAGAATAAAAATATCTATGAGTTGGATTAGGGTTTGAAGTCTTAAAAACTAGAAGTGAATTAGGGTGCAACTAAAACTCCTATATTTTAGGAGTGTGATTTGCGGCAACCCTAGAACTTTTGGGAGAAGGATTTCGGCCACCCTAAAAGAAAAAGAGAAGAGAATTCGACCACTTAGAAAATTAGAGTGTGTGGTGCTTGATTCAACTTTCTTCTTCTTCTCAACTCATAGAAAGGAATTTTTATTCTACTAAAAACAAAAAAGAGTGAATAGATTATTCTTTGATGGTACACTAATTGCTTGTTCATCAATAAGCTTGTGTGTACAACATCGATTGAGGTTCACGCGAGTTTCGATCATTAGATTGAGAACTCAAAAGTGACCGGAATAATCTTAGTCTTCTTTTGATTGTTCTGTGACTAACAAAAGAAAAGAAAAGAAAAGTTTGTTTGTCCATTCTTAGGTTTGCAATTCAAAGAAAAAGGAAGACCACGCTCCTAGGTGATTCACGTTCGTGCTAGGATTGAAGATCTTGCGGATTACCATCGATGTAAGTCAATCGGATCACGCGACAAAAGTTATTCTTCTTTTGTTGATTATATATATGTTTAATTAATTAAAGGGTTAAGGTTCATAAAAACGAAATTTTTTTTAAAAGGCTACTAAATCTATTTTTTTAGTCTCGCTTCCGCTGCGTGTACTACGATATTTTTCCCTACAATGAATCGGTTCAGGGCTGCTATCCTGCCGGTTAATCCTTGTGCCTGCTTGAGAGTTGTAGGGGACTCGAGGTCTAGGATAGCTTTGATCTTCTCAGGATTAACCTCGATTCCCCTTTCATGTACCATGAATCCCAAGAATTTGCCTACTACTACCCCGAATGAACATTTAGCGGGATTCAACCTCATTTGGTTCTGTCTTATTACTTGGAAAGTCTGGCGTCCTCTGTATGTTGTCTAGCCTCTTGAGATTTTGTGATCATATCATCTATGTACACCTCCATGGACCTTCCGATCTGCTATTTGAATAACCTGTTCACTATACGCTGGTATGTGGCACCTGCATTTTTGAGTCCGAATGGCATTACCTTATAGCAGTAGAGGCCCTGTCCGTTGATGAAGCTAGTCTTGTCCTGATCAAAATGGTGCATCATGATTTGATTATACCCCGAGAAAGCATCCATGAAGCTTAGGAGCTTGTTTCCTGCAGTGGAGTCAATGAGCTGATCTATCTTAGGTAGGGGGAAGCTTTCCTTGGGGCAAGCCCGGTTGAGATCGGTGTAATCTACACACATTCGCCAGCTCCCGTTAGACTTGGTTACCATGACCATGTTGGCGATCCATTCTGGGTACCGGGATTCCCTGATGAACCCGGCCTTTAGGAGCTTGTCAACTTCTTCCTGGACAGTGGCATTCCGTTCGGCTTTAAAGTGTCTTCTTTTCTGCTTTATTTGTTTGAAGGTTGCATCCACTGCCAACCTATGGGTAGCCAGGCTAAGAGGAATGCCAGGCATCTCCTCATGGCTCCAAGCGAAGATGTCGTTGTACTCCCTGAGGAGTTCTACCCAATCCTTCTTGATTTCGAGGTCCAGACCTCCTCCAAAATTTACTGTCTTTGTTGAATCTTTGCCTCTAATTAGGATCTCCCCTAATTGATCTATAGGATGCCCACTGGTCCAACCTCGCTCTTCTTCCTCCGACTCTTCCACGATTATGTCTGGTACTTCTCCTTCTTCCAAGATATAATGATCCCGCTCTGATGGTCCCTGACTTAGGTCACTGGTCATATGTGCGCACTACTTAGCTAATGCAGCGGGGTTGGTGGACACCGCGTAACAGTTGCAGGCCGCCTGCTGATCCCTTATAACTTCTCCTACTCTTGTTCCCACTAGAAATTTCAAAACATTGTGGTAGATAGATAACACCCCCTAATCCTTGACAAGAAAGGCCTACCCTAAATTGCATTGTAGGCAGATGGGGTATCTTCCATAATGAACTCCGTCATTATGTTCTGTTGAAGAGAAGCTTCTCCGACTATCACTGGCAGAACCTTTGTCCTCATTGGCATTACAGAGTCCCCTGTGAACCCATACAAAAGGGAAGTGCAACTGTTGTAACAAGAGTTCTTCATATTGAGTTGCTCGTGAGCCCCCTTGAACAGAATATCAACACTGTTTCCCGTATCAATCAAGACGCGGTATACCAGGCAGTTGGCGATCTGTACTGTAATTACCATAGGATCATCATGCGGCTAAACTATGTTGTAGACATCTTCCTCTATGAAAATGATTTTGGTGGAGCGGGATAGATCTCGGGATCCATTACTAACTTTAAGTACATTATGATCAGCATTGAGCCTGGGAATCTTCCTTGCGTTGTTCTTTCTTGAATTGTTGGAGGTTTCAGCTAGGGTAGGACCTCCACTGATGGTGTGGATCACTGGATCTGCTGCATCAAATCCTTCTCATTATCTCTCCTTTTTTCTGCTGCCTCCTGCATCCCGCTCTGTACCTGTTTCCCCTCTTTGATGCTATCCTGTACCTACTATAAAAATTCAGTTAAAAGACCTCCTCTTACCAATCCTTCAATCTGATTGCGGAGGCTGTAGCACTCAGAGGTGTTATGCTCTATATCTTCGTGGAAATCGCAATATTTGTACTGATTTCTCCCATCAACTGGGACTTTCATGGGACCTGGCTTTCTGAGTAGGCCCTTATCCCGAATGGCGAGATAGATGGTTTCTCGCGAAGCATTAAGAGAGGTGTAGTGATTGTATCCCTCTCCCTCTCTTGCTACTCTGTACACTTCCTTCAGAGGGATCTCCCTAGGGGGTGATCTCCTGGCCGGATACCTTTCCTGGTACGAAGGAATAGGAGGCAGTCGGTAGGTAGACCGGTTCAAAGGCTGATTCTGGAACTTCCTAGCTGGCGCAGGCTTCAAAGCTTCATTCTTATGGCGTGGCGCTAATCGGGCTTCATCATACTGGATTTTAATCCGGAGTTGTTCCTCTGTGTCCACCTGTTCCAGAGCCTGATTGTAGTCTTCTTGGTACGTCTCTGAAGGATGCTTGGCAAAAGAGCGAAATAGTCGGCCAGCCTACAAGTTCCTCCGGAAGTTGGCTAAGGTTTCCTTCTCATTGAATACACCCATCCGGATGACCTCTTTATGTAATTTCTCCACATAAGATCTCAGAGTTTCACCTCGCTCATGAACCACGTATTGCAACAAGATAGGATCCTTGAGACGAGGCTTGATCCCCTGAAACTGTGCACAAAAAGCTGTGGTGAGCTTGGAAAAGGAATCAACACTACCTGGCGGTAACTTTCTGAACCATGTCTTGGCACAGTCAGTCAAGGTTGAAGGAAACATTCTGCACATGGCTAGCCGGGTCACGCTTTGAACCTCCATCTGATGGACAAAGCTTTCCAGGTGACTGATGGGGTCCTTTGTACCGGTGTACTTCTCAGAAGGCATCCTGAATTTGGGAGGTAACCCCGCCTCCCTAACTCTCTTGGAGAAAGGTGCATTCATCTCTTCTAGGGGGTTTTTCTAGATTTTGTGGTGCTTTCCCTTCTTTAACTGCTCTAACTCCTTTGCCATCTTGGTCATTTGATCCTCTAGACACTGGGATTTCTTGGTTTTGGATCGGGCTACTGAACCCTCTTCGTTCGAAGATTCTGAATCAATGACCACTTCCTTTCTCTTTGCTCTCTGAAGTCTTTCGGGATCTGGCGCTTCCTTCTGAATCGGGATATGGATCCTTCTCCTTTGCCCTTGGTTTTGGTGGAGATTGGGCCCTCTTAAGGGGAACTTTAATTGCAGACTTCACTAGTTGATCGAACCAAAATTGGTATGATTTTGTCCCTCATTCTCGTCTCTTTATGCTTGATTCTCGGGCGTTTCCCCGTATTCAATGTCGTTAAATCAAGTGTTTCAGGTTTTATTAGAACTCAAGGGCATTTGCGAAGAAGATGAAGAATTTGGTGCAAAAAGAATCACAAATAGGTGAAACAGGGCATTCTCGCTATTTGAGCAAGAAAAGTCGCCACATGGTCGCCATGGCGACAGAGGAAATTGCAAAGCATCAGAATTCGCCACTTGAGGTCGCCATGGTGACCTACACTTGCAAATGGCGACCACATAGGAATTCCAAAGTGGGAATGGTCGCCATTTTGTCGCCATGAGGTCACCATGGCGACAGAAGAATCCATGAAAGGTCGCCATTTGAGGTCGCCATGGCGACCTAGAAGGACAAGTGGCGACCACGTTGGAATTCCAACGTAGGAATTCCAGTGTTGGCAATCAAGAGGGGTATTCTTGTCATTTCATACTCATTTCATACCCTAGCTTTTCACACCTATAAATACATCACTATTTTTCCTCTTTTAGACAACTCTTGACCACCAAGAAACCTCCTTTCTCCACCATTCCTTTTCTCTCCATTTTCTCTCCTACCTAAACTTAACATCTAGATTACCTCCACTAATCATTCCTTTTCTTCCCATCTTCTCCACAAATCTCCTTAGTCACTTCCCATTTGACTCCACCTATCTAGACTGTTAGGATTATGCTCAATAGCAAGAGTGTAATATTGTATTTAACAATCTTTTTCATATTAATAAAGTGATTTCTGGTTTAAACAAATATTATAGCATTTATAGTTGAATATTATAATTGTTAAAGTAAATAATCATAAGGTCTAAAGACTATGAGAAAAGAAGAATTGTTCATACATCTGGATATGTATGTGGTAGACACAATTCTTTAGTTAGTCTTGAATATTGTTCACAACTTAAGTTAAAGGTTGGGCACCTTTATCTTGTTAAAGTTGTAGAATTCTTTCGCTAGCATTTGAGTGGGATCAAATGAGATATGATGAGTCTAAAATCATCGGAGTGTCTGGAGTCTAGTGCACTGGGTGCATTGAACTGGATCAAAATGAAATACTTTATCTATAACCATCAGTAGATAAAAGTAATTTCATTATCAGGACAATCGGAGAGTCTATCTTAATCCTGAGATAAATGATGGACTTATGGTTGCAAGTGATATCATTTGAGTTATCAATGAGTACGATTATATCGCATAGTCTATCCTCGATATTTTGGTGATATTCATTTGTTAATCGATAGAGGACTTCATTTATAGATATGGACATCGTGGCTCCATTTATCAAATGAGAGTATAATATCATCATATGGATGTTTTGAGGTAATTGGATATTAAATCTCAACGTTGAGTTTTTGATAGTGTCTATTGAAAACATGGCTTCTGGACAAGTCAAAATATCCAAGTTCAAAACGTGGTCATATGAGTAAATATGGTAACTTGGAGAGTTATAGGCGGTCTATGAACTCTTGGCGATTACTGATATTATTCACGAGGATACACTATCTCCAATATGATTGTCTAGGGTATGAATGAGGAAACATCTTCCTTTTCTGTCTTTATTTAAGAGTTCAATTTTAGCTCTTTAGTGGAATGAGTTAAAATTAATGGATCGGACCTAAGTGAATCATTTATTGATTGTGATTAGGTTATGTCTATTGAAGCTTAAATTTAGATAGCCCGCCAAGATCCCCAATCCACACGGACTTGCATGGATCACTTGATATATTCTACCGGACCAATTTAGGGTCCATCTAGAATTGCATTTAATATATTAAGAATATAATTTGCACATTATTTATGTAATGGGCTGCTCAATTATATTTATATATTAATGGATGACATGTGGGCTTGTTTCTTTTAGTAAGAATGGGTCTAGTTCACATGTGGGCTTTTTATTTAAAGTCCAAAGGATTAAATGAAATGAGAAAATAATATTTGGCCCAATAATATATATGGGGCGGCAAGGAGGTTATTTAACCTTAAATATTATTTTGTTTTCATTGTTTAATTAAATGAGAATTAATTAATTTATTAATTAATTATTTAATTAAGAAACAAATCTTTTCTCATTAGGAAATATGATTCCTAAAGGTATACTATTGGTAGTAGTATAATTAAATAGAAAGACTTGTTTGACAAGGAAATAAATAATTAATTTTATTTATTTAATCAAATAGGAAGTCTTTTTATTTTAGTCAAATAAGAGAATAAAAGATTTATGAGTTTGATTAGGGTTTGGAAGTCTTAAACAAAATAGGAATTAGGGTGCAAATCATACTCCTTTTTGTAGGAGGATTTGCGGCAACCCTAGTTATTTTTGGGGAAAGAATTCGGTCACCCTAGGGTAAAAAGAAGAAGAAATTTTGCCACCTATATAAGGCCTCTTATAGAATTCGGCCACCCCCTAAGGCTTGAGTGCAGAATTTATTTCTTCTTCTTCTTCTTAACTCATAGAACGAGATTTTTTATTCTACTAAGGCAAAAAGGAAACATAGATTATTCTTTGATGGTGTACTATTTGCTTAATCATTGATAAGCTTGTGTATACAACATCGATCAAGGTTCACGCGAGTTTCGATCATTAGATTGAGAACTCAAAAGTGACCAGAATAATCTTAGGTTTCTTTTGATTGTTTTTGTGACTAACTGATGACTCGCTTTTTGTGTCGTTACCAAATTGCGAATTACCAAAAGAATGTTACAAAATGAATCTTTACGCAATATATTTTAAGATTTGAAAATGAGTATTGTGGTAAGCTTAGAGTTCGTTCCACAGGGAATTAGAGTAATTAGTTGAATTAATTTGCTAATCTATAAACAATAACATAAATCATAGATAAATGGATGAGTGAATGGGTTGTCAAGCCATCAAACATACATGTAAAATAAACCTAATAAAACTAATGAAATGGAATGCTCAACAAATCTAGATAAGAAATATGGAATAAACAATTAATAGGAATTCTAGGGAAATGATAGAGTAGCTAATGGACAATGAGCAATTCATACATGGCTTCTTTAATGCACAATCTACACAATCAAGGACCGATCTCATTCGAATGTGTTGTTTAGACCGTCACTACGAACCCTAAACAACTTCCCACCGCAATGCCTAACCGATTAAGGAAAGGGGGTCACGGCGGGATCGGTTAGTGACAATCAAATGGTCTAGGCAATCGAGGTTGATCACCCCTCCAAAAGCCTATCCTATTCACTATGTGCTCTAATCAATCAAGTGTGTCAATAACTCAATCAATTTTATCACAAATAAATCCTACAACATATTGTAATCAACAAGTGTGTCAATACTCATTTAATCACATAAGTGCAAGATCTAATTAAAAAGTAAATAAAACTTAAATCATGCAAACATAATATTCAAAGCTTTAATAAATACTCATGTCCAAAAAGTCTCTCAAATCATCCCCTAAAATGGGGGTTTTAATTACACATAATTACAAACAAGAAAAGGAAGTAAAATGGAGAGAAATCACCCTTGGGTCTCTCTTGTGAGCTTGATCCTTCCTTGATGCTTCCTTGCTTGAATCTTGTGCAAAGAGTGGGTGTTGAGGATATGTCTAGATAGGTGGAGTCATATGGAAAGTGACAAAGGAAAGGGGTGGAGAAAATGGAAGGAGAGGAATGATTTAGGTGAAGTAATCTAGATGTTTAAGCTTAGGTAGAAGAGAAATGGAGAGATTAGGAATGGTAGAAAGGAGGTTTCTTGGTGGTCAAGAGATTGTCCAAAAGAGGAAAAATGTGATGAATTTATAGTATTTTCAAATTAGGTCTCGGTTGGAAAATTACCAAAACACCCCCTGACCATGGCAAATTACCATTTAGTCCAACAGAGGGGGTGATCTTGTAATTTTCCAGCCAAAATTGGCCAATCAGAGAAGCACAGCAGATGGTCGCGGTTTGGCACAAATGGCGACCTTTGGGGATGCAAATGGCGACCTCATCAGGTGTGGGAATCAACTCCCTGTCGCCATGGCGACCTCGAATGACAAATGGCGACCCAATTGGTGACGTGGCAAGACAAAGGGGCAAAATGGGAAAGAGAGGGATAGCCGGATTCCGACCGATTGGAGGCCCAGAAGTTGAACGACCAGGCTGCCGGTCGTGTGGCCGTGATTTTGGACCGAAAACCGGCCACCGGTAGGTCCGTTTGAGCCCATTTCCGGTCGGCCAAGGGTTTGGTGAGTTGAGCAATGGCTGCTGCTCGTTTGGAGAAGAAGATGAATAGTTGTGGGGTGTCCTTAGCAAGGAGATGGGGTGCAAATAGGGGCTGCTGTTATGTTTTGTCTAAAGGGGGGTGCATTTAGAGGTGAATTGGGGTGTAATTAGGGAAGATATGGGTGTAGTTTGGGCCACGCGTGAGATGGGCCACCTGTCCCTGCACTTCCTCATGAAACGCACCGTTTCATTTAAAGGTGCTTGGGCTTGACTCTCTTGGGGTGCACTCAGCAGCGAGGTGGGGTGCGTTTGGGTCTTGGTCTGCTACTAAGTGGAACGCACCGTTTCATGCGTGGGCTGTTGAACTTGGGCCTTAAGCATGGGCGTGGAAAGAAATGGGCGTGGGTGTGCTTAGCAGCCCATTATCACACAACTCACCCAAAACGCACCGTGTCATCATGCTGACGTGGCGCTGCATGGCTGCTTTGCGTGGCTAATTGCAGTTAGGCCCCTGATCTCTTTTGTATTTGCGATAACTTCCAAACTTCCTCCAATAATTACTCTTTTGCCCCTATTTCACCAAAATTACTCCAATGCCCCTGAATTCTATAAATTCCTGAAAACACTTAATTTACACCATTAAATCACAGAATAATGCCCAAGAATCGAACAAAAGGAGAAGGATATGAGGGCCAAAATCATACCAATTTTGGTTCGATCACTAACGAACAAGAGAAAAGTTTGTTTAATCCAATCACAGGTTTGCAATTCAAAGAAAGGGAGACCACGCTCCTAGGTGATCCACGTTCGTGCTAGGATTGAAGATCTTGCGGATTACCATCGACGTAAGTCAATCGGATCACAGGACAAGAGGTATTAATCTTTTGTTATATATATTATATATTTTTAATTGATTAAAAGGGTTTAAGGTTCATAAAAGGAAAAAATTTTAAAAGCTACTCAAACTATTTTTTTTTAGTCTCGCTTCCGCTGCGGGTATATTTTTCCCTACATAGACACATCCTCATCATCCACTCTTTACACAAGGAGCATCAAAGGCAAGGAAAGGATCAAGCTTACAAAAGGAGACCCATGGGTGATTTCCTAATCTTTTACTTGCCTTCCCTATGTTTGTAATATGTGTAATTAAATCCTCTTTCTAGGGTTTTGATGTGAGAATATTTGGATTGGGATTTGCTTAAGCTTTAATATATTTTAATCTCTATTTGTGTTCTATTTATTTTATAATTAGATTCTATGCATTATATAATTGACATGTATACCCACTAGTTGATTATAATCTTACTTAGGATAAATTGTTATATAATCTTGATTGGATTGATAACCTTGATGGATTGAGAACATAGTGAATAGGATAGATTGTTGGAGGGTATATCAACCGCGATAATCTAAGTCGTTAATTGTAACAAATCGATCCCACCATAGCCCCCTCTCCTTAATCGGTTAGGCATTGTGGTAGGAAGTTGTTTAGAGATCATAATTATGGTGCAAACACATTTTAGAAATCAATTGGTTAACATTTATGAGATTTGTTCACTAAAGTAGCTTGATAAGCATTTCCCATAATTCATTTGTGATCCCATTAATTCCCTAGCTATTCTCTTAATTGTTAATTCCATTTATCTTATCTAGATTTGTTAAGTATTCTTTTATTAGTTTATTAGGTTTATTTTTTTTGTATGTTTGGTGGCTTGACAACCCATTCACTCATCCATATTTTTATGATTTATTTTATTGCATATAGATTAGTTAATTTATTCAACTAATCACCTTAATTCCCTGTGGAACGAATCCTACTTGCCACTTTACTAATTTTCTATCTAAGTGTTGAAAAATCGGTTTTCTAAAAGATCACATTTAAATATCATTTTGTTGAGTACACAAACGATGCTCATCACTAGTCTAGGTCTGAGATCCACCTGTCGAACTGGGAGAGATGGACCCAATCGGTCGAACACTGGTACCCGAGTACTTGGGCCAGCATCTCTTGGGACCCCGGCCGGCTTCATCAAAAGGGATCCCTTGGGCTATCATTCGGAGTTTGATGGCTTCTACGTATGCTACAGTATGCTGTTCTAAGACATCCCGATTGACATCATTCCTGGCGAGGTCTTGAGGCACAGGGTCTGCAGCTGGTGAGGGCACTGGTGGTGGATTCTCATTCTTGATACCTTTACCTCGCCTCTAAGCTCTTTCAGTGGAAGCGAGGGACTGGGGTCCTGATGGATCGGAATGACCCTGGGAGGATTGGAGTCTCATTCTGAAGATCTCTAAGTAGAACCAGGCTGTTTTTAAGATTGGTTGGGATAAGATCCCCACAAACGGTGCCAAAAGTGTTACCGAAAAATCGTCACTGGGGTGAAATTCCAAATAACGATTTTAAGGGGACCAAGATACCAAGATCAAGATTGACCCCAGTCGGAGGAGTATCAAGTAGTTCGATACCAACTATGTCCTTGATAACATACACACGAATTTGGAGCGCAAGAAAATAAATAAAATAAGCTATTTATTGATCATCACGTTGCATTACAATTTCAAGAGTTATTTTTTTTCCTAAATCAATGACAAAGCATAGGGATTTGATGGGTAATGGAGATGGTGGTGGTGGTGAACTCGAGCATGTCGATAAGTGGAACTGAGTGTAGGGTTTCTGCAGATAATTTACGGGATCCCCTTTCTGGTGAGTAAGATGTTATATATATAGGTCCTGTTGCTTGCCATGCATTCCTATAATTTCGGTCTAGGGTTTGGCAATTGCAGGACCTCCTTCCTTTTAGGAGATAATCTCGGAGCTTTTACGTGCAAAATCTAGTGTTTCCTTCCTAGGCGGAGTCAATCTCGTAAGCAAATCTTCCCTCCTAGGAGGATTATAATTGAGTTGACCTGCTTAAAATAGAACTCTTAGTTGGCGGGAAGGAGTACATCTCCTCTATTTTGTCTAGACGGTGGCATTTCAATAAATCTTCATGGAGCTTTGAACTCAGGCTTGAGAGTCCCGATGTTTGTTGTTTTCTTACCTGGTGGGCTGGTTTTACCAGGAGGTGTGGACCACTAAATCCTGCTTACTACTTGAGGATTGGGACATCAACTGGGTTAGCAGTGGGATTCCCTACTGATGAAGTAGAGGGGTGTCTAGATGGTATTATATTGGTTTGCTTGGTGGAACTTCGTATCGGGGTGCTGCGGGGTCCATAGGAAGCTAGGAAATGACTGGGTTTGACCCCGCTGGAGGAATTTGCGAGAAGCTCGGCTCAGGGTAATACTTGTGAATCAAGATGATGACGGGGTCCTTGAGAAACTGGGGAATGGCAAGGCTTGATCCAGTTGGAGGGGGTATGTACTCGGATCAGTCGAGATCCTCCTTCTTCTGGATCAGTTGGGACACCGCCTCTTACGGGGTAGTTAGATGCTGTCTAGATTCCTATGTCTTCTTTGTATAAAGGTGGAAAATTTCTTCTTTGGTCCTCCACCAATTTTGGTGGTTAACAAAAAGTTATGTAAAGCTCTAAATTTTGTAAAAGTGTGTACTTAGGCAATTGTATGTAAATTGTGCAAAGGCAAAGGCTTACAAAAAGAAAAAAAAAAAGAGAAAAAAAAATGGAATAAGTGTTGAAATATAAAACACTTAAGCCTTCTAGTTCTTCAGTTGTAAAGTTACTCACTAATAAGGGTACAAAGTAGCACAATAGTTCAATGTAAAGTTTATAGCCTAGATGTTTGTATTGTAATGTGTAACAGAGCTCATTGTGTTGTAAATTGTAATGTATAAACATCTTGACATGGTTAGTAACTTTATCTTCTCCACTCCTACCATATCCTCCATCCCATATACCACCACAAATCACCTTGGCCACAATACAATTAGGGAAAGTCCATTTTATCTCTTAAGAAGTCTATATTGGGAATATGAGTCGATTCATGCTCTTTCCACGTTCATGACATTTCAATTCCTTCATGAGATATATTTTCAGAAAATGTGGTTTCATTGAAAATATTAATATGCGATACATATTTGATCCCATGAACATAACTTCCAAATCGCATGTGTTTGATACAGAGTGATCGCCTATGGTCTGATCCTTAATTATCACAACTTTTTTTTTCCCTTTTTTTTTCTCTCTATTGAATTATACTTGAATACTTGAATACTTGTGTATGTGATACTATTGTTTGACACTTGTAAACTTGTAACTTAATTTTGTAATTTAATGAATTTATATTTTTAATAATGATCTTTTTTTTTTTTTTTACTGTTATTTGTTATGAAGGTGTGGGTGGTGTGGTCTTCTTTGGTGATCAAGAGCTATTACTATTTACTGTGATTTGCTGAGTTGAGGTTTGTTCCACGATATTAATGTTTAATAGTATCATATTGTACATTGTTTCCAATTCATCCATTAATTTCTTTAACCTAATAATATCAACTTTCTTTGACACCCAAATAAAATATTACTTAATTATGTCATTTTTTGAATTTATAGATTGAATAGATTGATAATTAAAAGTTGAAGTCTACATTTATTTGTAATGTTTATGATCTGTATATAGTATTGATATATTCATATTAGATGGTAATACAAGTTACTGTTACAACTTATACTAAAACAAACAAATGAATACATAGTTAAAAAAAATACTTATAGTGACATAAATGATTGCAATCTAGAGGCCTGTCCTGCAGCTATTTTTCAGCCTGTTTTCGTTTTTGTTTTCCAAAAATGATTTCGAATTCGCGTTCGTTAATCGTTTTTCATTTTACTTTCGAACAACAAAAATAAATTGAAAAACAAAATCAATGTTAAAAGTGAAAATTTGTGAAAATTTTGAAAAACAACTTTTATATGTTTTCCATGTTTTTCACTTTTTTATTTATTTTTAAAATCACCTTTTTTTTTTACTTTTCTTTTTCTTTTTCTTCGACATCTTCCTGTCACCGTTCTTCTTCTTCTTCTTCTTCCTCCATACTTCTTCTTCTTTTTCCAGACTTTTTTTCTTCTTCCAGACTTCTTCTTCTTATCCGGTGACACCGATCTGGATCCAACGTCAGAGGCCCACAGATCTGCTCTTCTTCTTCACTGTTAATCTGCTCTTCTTGATCGCCAATCTGCTTTTCTTCTTCTTCTTTTTCTCCTCAGCCGATCTGGCTGTCTTCTTCCTCCATTGTTAGCTGTATGTTTAGCTTTGACTAAAATGATGTGCATGACACAAAGATTGAAGTATTGAATTTGTGATTTCTGGCATTTTTCTCAGGAGACAAACTAGATGTGAATTGAAATTTGTGATTGAAGTTTTAATAGGTTCTAGTGTGCTTTTGAGATCTGAATTTTTTTGTTTTGTTTCACTTTCTATGTTATTGTTGTAATGCCATTTTGAGATTATTATAGGATTGTTATTTCTTTTTCAATTATATGAATATGAGTGTTTATCTTGCTTCATGGGTTATTGTCATCTGTTGTTTGGTTGCACAGAAAATGTAGGTGTAGAAATAACAAAACCCCATCCTGTAAATGTTGTTTTTTTTAGAAGATAAAAACTCAAATAATCTGTTTGGACTTATTTTTGGATTTAGATATTCTATTTATCAATGCCTTATTGTTTTCTTAATAAATTATTTTCCTTAATAAAAAGTTAATGTTTAATATTTTAAATTCCTTTTTTATATAATTTTTATTTGATACAAAAAATTATGACTTAGTTGATAATTATTTAGGATGAATTATTGTCAATTTTTAATATTTTTTGGTTAATCTATCATATGCGTTTTTTGTGTTTTTATTTTTAAAATATAGCTTTCAGTATATGATACCAGACGCATTTTCGGATTTCAAAATTGAAACCAAAAACACTGTTTTCATTTTTGTTTTTCTTTTCGAAAAACAACAACTGAAAAACGCTTACAGGACGGACCCTAAAATTCTAGATTTAAAGATTAGACCTAGTATAGTACACTGACCCAAATCTTTTCTTTGTTTGCAATCTAGAAATAGAGATTATACCCTGTATAATACAATGATCCAAATTTTTTGTTAGTTTGCAATCTAAAAGTAGTGATTGGACCTTGTACAATACAATGAACAAATATTTTGCTAGTTCAATCGAGGAAGAACAAATATTAAATGGCCATACAAGTCAATTAAGGGATAGGAAATAAGATGTAAAATTGGAATTTCTATATCTATTTACTAATGCAATTGCCAAGACTTGGCAATTAATGAAAACTCAAACACAATTATGGGTTGTGGCCTAGCATTAAAATAAAAATAAATCTTCATATAAAAAACTGAAACAAAATTACAATTGTATATCAAGTAAACATGCTATCATTTTGTGATGCAAGATGATATGTTTAGAGTAAGTTATTACAATAAGTAAAGATGGATAGGAATTTCATGTAGCAAAAAACACTCTTAATAAGTAAAGATAGTAATTTCACACATAAGAAATTATCTTTGGAATCCTTAACTCTTACTTAAGCATCTAAATTGAATTTGAGATTATCAAACTAGTAAATTGTTTTTATAAATGTTTATATAGGTGCTTGAAGATGGATAGGAATGGATTTGGTCATGTAATAGATTGTCTAAAGAATACAAAGATGGTATTTGGTCATTCATTAACGTGGCAAGAAATCATTTAGATCATGACAATAAAACGTTATGTCCTTGTAGAGATTGTCTAAACATAAGGTCACATAATATATCAACCTTTAAAGCACATTTAAGGGCATATGGGTTCTCACAAAAGCTACGGTACATGAATATTTCATGGAGAACAAATAGATCACAATAATGAGGATAGAAATGATTTAGGACACAGTGTAGATAAAGATGACGATGTAGATGATTATGTAGAAATGTTGAATGATACGATAGGCCCGATGGATATGAATGTCGACAAGGGTGTGGGAGAGTCGACAAATGAAAGAAATGATAGTAACAATGATTTTCCAGATCTTGAAGGTGACAAATTTGATTACTTATTTAGTGCGGCCATGCAAAAACTTTATGCAGGTTGCACAAAGTTTTCAGTTCTGAGTTTTATTGTGAAGTTGACACATATCAATGTGCTCAATCACTGGAGTAACAAATCATTTGATAGTATGCATTAGTTTTTTAAAGATGTTCTACCTGAAGGATCAAATATTCCAATGTCCTATTATAATGCTAAGAAAATGTTGTGCGATTTGGGTTTAGGCTATGAATCTATTCATGCAGGTAAACATGATTGCACTTTATTTTCGAAAGAGCATGCAAGAGCTGACAAATGTCCAGTTTGTTATGAGTCTAGGTATGAAATTGATGATGGGAAGGGTAAAATATTACCACATAAGATATTACGATATTTTCAGTTAAAATCAAGACTACAAAGGTTATTCATGTCAAGGCATACAGCTACTAATATGAGGTGGCATAAGGAAAAACGGGTTGAACAAGAATGTATTTTAAGACATCCAATTGACTCTAATTCGTGGAAGTAGTTTGACATGCAATATCCTCAATTTGTGCAAGATCCATATAATGTACGATTGGGTCTATCCACGGATGGTTTCAATCAATTTGGCATTATGAGCAATGCATATAGCCTATGGCCACTGATACTAGTGCAATATAATTTGCCATCATAGAAATGCATGAAAACACCATTTCTCACGATGTCATTGCTTATTCCTGGTACACAAGCACATGGAAAGGATATTGATGTCTATTTACAACCTTTAATAGTGAATTAAAGGAGTTATGGGATAGAGATGTCAACATATATGACACATGCAGTCAACAAATTTTTCGTTTGCATGCATGTGTTATATGGATGATTAATGACTTTTGGCGTACGCAAATTTGTCTGGTTGGAGCACCAAGGGATATATGGCATGTCCTGTTTGCAATGGTAATATATTTTCACAACCATTGAAAAATAAAATATGTTATATGGGTCATCATCGATACTTGAGTCTAGACCATCATTGGCGAAAAAGTAAGAAATAAGATGGTAATTTTGAAACTAGGGACGCACCTGAATTGTTATCTGGAGAAGATATTCTGAAACAGTTGGCATGTGTCAAACGTGTGAAGTTTGGAAAACATCCTAAAAATGTTGACCATAAAATAAAACGTACTCAAGAAGAATTGAATTGGACAAAGAAAAGTATATTCTTTGAGTTAGAGTACTAGTCACAATTGAAAATAAGTCAAAATCTCGATGTAATGCATATCGAGAAAAATATATGTGACAATATACTGGGAACATTATTGGATATTGAATGGAAAACAAAAGATACATATAAAGCTCGACTAGACTTAGTAGATTTGAAAATAAGAAGAGAGCTACATTTACAACCCAATGGGGATAAATATGTCAAGTGTCATATATGTTATACATGTTAGGATTATGCTCAATAGTAAGAGTGTAATATTGTACTTGACAATCTTTTCATAATAATAAAGTGATTTCTGTTTTTTAACAAAATCTTATAGCATTTATTATTATAATTGTCAAAGTAAATAATCATAAGCTCAAAAGACTATGAGAAAAGAAGAATTGTTCGTACATCTGGATATGTATGAGGTAGACACAATTCTTTAGTTAGTCTTGAATAACGTTCACAACTTAAGTTAGAGGTTGGGCACCTTTATCTTATTAAAGTTGTAGAAATTTTTTACTAGCATTTGAGTGGGATCAAGTGTGTTATGATGAGTCTAAAATCATTGAAGGGTCTTCGAGTAAAAGAATCTATTGCACTGGGTGCATTGAACTGTATCACAATGAAATACTTTTTCTAGAACCGTCTATAGATAAAAGTCTTTTCATTATCAAGACAATCTGAGAGTCTATCTTAATCCTGAGATAAATGATGGACTTATGGTTACAAGTGTTATCATTTGAGCTATCAATGAGTACGATTATATAGCATAGTCTATCCTCGATAGTTTGGTGGTATTCATTTGCTAATCGATAGAGGACTTTGTAAGATCCTTTATTTGTATTAGTTTGATTCCATTGGAAAACTCTCTATATTTGTATTAGTAGTTGCTTAGGTGTTTCTTGGAAGAAAGGAGCCTTAAAGGTGAAGAAGCAACATCTTGTGCAAATATCGTCTTCAAGGGGAACATTGCATACTTGGATGCTAAGGTATCAAGATTCTTCTTCCTCTTGCAAGGCATAAGCGCACACACACACAATTCATACATGTGTGTCCCTGCATCATAGTTCAAACATTTGGTATAACACTTTCACACACATTTAGTATGCACATGCATTCATCTCATTGTTAACAATCTTGTAGAATTGCATGTTTTCTCACTATCGCTTAGATATGACATGCTTGTGTTGTATAGTGTTTATTTGTTTGTGTTTCTTGTATTTTAGACTTGAACATGGTCTTATTTGATTCCTTATTGAGTCTCGATCATTTCAGTTACTCATATGTTAAGTTTCAAGTCCAAACGATGTAGCTACGCTACTTTTTGTTCTCATTTGTTGAGTTGTGTTCGTCGTCATTTTCCGAGATGAATTCTCAACCATTTGTCAAAGTTTCATAGTCTTCGTCATGCGTGAGGGAGTCACAGTTCATAATCTGAAAACAGATTCAAATTCAGTGTTCGGATGACCGAATACGGTCGAAGAACGTGCGAGGTGCGTGAGAGGAGCAAGCTGGCCAAAGGCCATGGTATGGCCACCACGTGTGCCACACGGCCCAGCCAGCTCTCTGGCCACATGTGGCACACGATGACCACACGTGGGCATGGATGAAATGCCTCTATTTTTTGGGGACAAATTTGCCCCTCTTCCCTCCTCTTCAAATGACCTCTCTTCCCTCCATTTTCAAATAACTTGAACAACATCAAATCTGAAATTCTACAGAATTGTTCTTGATTTTTGTTTTCTTATTTTGATCATAACTCTCTCATACGAACTCGAAATTGAGTGATTCAAAAACCAAAATTGTTGGTCTTGAAGAGAGCTACGAACCCCAAGCATTGTTAGAGTCATTTGAATTCGTGATTGGTCGCAGCATGCTGTTCTTCAGTCCGAGTTTCATTGTTGTATGTTAAACTTCTTCTTCTCACTTCATCTTTTGATCTGCACTTTAATCTTTCAATTTGATAGATGATTTGTGTTTAGAATGATGTTAGAACATATTCTAGGGGTGGTTGATCATTTGGTAATTGAGTTTTAGCTTTGTGATTTTACTTGAACATATATTTGCTAAACTTGATTAATCTTGAAATTGATTCTAGAAATGATATATGTGATGTGCTTTATGACATTTTCTAGGTTTAATTTCATGATCTAAGAACTAGGTTTTTAGTGTGATATATTGAATATTCATACCTTGTTCTTATTGATATACATGCTTTGATTTCTAGGTATTTTTGTGATTGATTGTTGAAAGCATATCCTAGAATGTATGTAAGCATGTTCATAGAGCTTGATTGATTATCTAGCTTTATTTGTTTATAAGTGATTCATCTTCTTCTTACTTTCATTATTGATCATCTCTTTAATTGTCTTATTTGATTGATGAAAAGTAATATGAATGATGTTAATTCACATACTTAGGTTTCTAGATATATTTTGTGATTGAGTTGTGATAGCTTTATTCTAGATTCTCTAGTTGCATGTTCATAGAGTGTGTTTGATCTACTTGCTCTATTTGTTTGTGATTGCATCATATTGCTTGTGTGCACTTCACTTAGATCATTGCCTTGTAAAAGGTTGAAGTCTCTTGCTAAGGTGAGTGAAGCCTTAATTTGAGCAAGAAGACTTGGCTAGGAAAGGATTCCGGATAGCCAAGCAAGAAGCCTTAGTTAGGATCAAGAGGATCCGGATAACTAAGCAAAAGTCTTAGCAAGGAGTTGCGTACTCCGGATGGTTGAGCTTGGGTAGCTTGACTAGGATCCTAGTGATCTAGATTGCTAAGCGAGAAAATCTTCCTAGAGGCTTGAGAGCCTTGGATAGGGAGTTGCTCTCTAGAGGTGTAGGACACATCTTGGATAGAGAGTAGGCTTTGTGAATCACTAGCCCAAGGGTTGTTTAGGATTTGATAGCTTGAAGTGGATATCATAGTGTTGATAGCTTTGAGTGTGTAAGTCCTTTTCGTATAGTGGATTTGCTTTGCCGGTGGTTATGGATTCAACCCGTGGATGTTTTCTCTTTGAGGTTTTACCACGTAAAAACATTGTGTCTCATTTTCGCTTTATATTTCCTTATCTTCCATATGTTCACTTGTATTGATTCTTTTGTATATTGATGCTTACATGAATTGATTCATATTATACAATTGTTATATCATTTCAAGTATTCATTTCATTCTTATATTCCGCATTTTTGAATATTGGAAGAATTTGGGACTATACCTATTCATCCCCCCTCTAGGTATAAAACACTATTGCTTTAAGGGAATTTCAGACTTCATTTATAGATATGGACATCGTGGCTCCATTTATTAAATGTGAGTAGAATATCATCATATGGATGCTTTGTGGTTTTAGATATTAAATCTTAACATTGAGTTTTTAATAGTGTCTATTGAAAGATGACTTCTGGACAAGAAATAATATATATCCAAGTTCAAAGTTTGGTCATATGAGTAAATATGGTAACTTGGAGAGCTATAGGCGGTCTATGAGCTCTTGACGATTACTGATATTCTTCACGAGGATTCACTATCTCCTATAAGATTGTCTAGGGTATGAATGAGAATTAATAGATTGAACCTAAGTGAATCATTTGTTGATTGTGATTGGGTTATGTCTATTGGAGCTTAAAATTAGATAGGCCCACCAAGATCCCTAATCCACACGGACTTGCATGAATCACTTGATATATTCTACCGGACTATTTATGGGTCCATCTAGAATTGTATTTAATATATTAAGAATATAATTTGCACATTATTTATTTAATGGGCTGTTTAATTATATTAATATATTAATGATAGACATGTGGACTTATTTCTTTTAGTAAGAATAGGTCTAATTCACATGTGGAGTTTTTATTAAAGTCCAAATGGATTTAATAAAATAAGAAAAACAATATATGACCCATGTTTTGGTCATGGGCGGCAAGGTTAATTTTATTAGCCTATTATATTGTTTTATTTTATTATTTAATTAAATGAAAATTAATTAATATGTTAATTAATTATTTAATTAAGAATCAAATCTTTTTCCGATCAGGAAATATGTTTCCTAATATTATACTATTGGTAGTAGTATATTAAATATAAAAGACTTTGATAAGTAGATAAATAAGGGATTTATTTATCTAGTCAAATTAGGAAGTCTTTTATGTAGTCACAAATACACTAAAGAGTTGGATTAGAGTTTGTACTATAGAGATTTAATGCAAGTTGAATTCGTGCACTATAGAGATATATATTATATTTGGCCAAGATATATATTAAGCAATATGTCATAATACATTCGGTTGATATTTGGCCATAGATATATAATATATATTTGACCGAAGATATACATACAAAAGAATTCGTGCACTACAATTTGAATGCAAGTAGAATAGCATATCAGATATAGATATATAATTGACCGAAGATATACATGCAATTGAATTCGTGCACTACAATTTGAATGCAAGTAGAATTGCATATCAGATAGAGATATATACTATATTGATTTGGTAAAAGCAAATCTAGATATATATTATATTTATATGGAAAAAGTTGAACGCATATAGAGATATTATATATGGCAGCAAGAATTCGCCTAATACAAAAATTGATATATGATTATTTTTATATGGCACTTAGCCGAGAGATATAATTATTTTGGGCAAGTTATTTTTGTGGCAACATATATATATATATATATATATATTCTTGATATATTTGTCAAACCCTAGTTTTTGTAATTGAGAGATTTTTCTTTTGCTAGAGAAAAATAAAATCCAACTCTTAGACTAGTGTGAAATTCAGCCAAGAGAGATTGTGAGAAGAGATTGTTCTTATTTCGATAGTGCACTACTAACTTTTACACCAAAAGGTTTTGTGCACAATTTCGAATAAGGTTCACGCGAGTTTCAATCTAACGATTGTGAATTCAAAAGTGACCGGGACATTCTTTATAATCTTTTGGAGTTTATTGTGACTAACAAATATCAGAAAAGTTTTTGTTATCTATTCTCAAGTACACAATTCAAAGAGAAGGGAGACCACACTCCTAGGTGATTCACGTTCGTGATTGGATTGGAAGATCTTACGGATTACCATTAACGCATAGTCAATCGGATCACGCGACAAAGGTATTATATCTTTTGGTATATATGTTTAATTAATTAAAGGATTAAGGTTCAAATATGGAAAAATTTTAAAATATACTAAACTCTTTTTAGTCTCGCTTCCACCGCGTGCAAACGTTTTTCCCTACAATACACTCACAACAGATGAAAGAATTTTTTTTTTTGTAAGTTCTTAAAATTAGTGAAATTTCCAGATGGATATGCTACAAATATCAATAGAAATGTAAATGCCAGAGATGGTAAGATAAAGAGTTTAAAAACAAATGATTGCCATGTTGATGTAGGACCAACACTAGAAATCTGAACAAGCTAAAGACGTTAGAGAGAAATAGAGAGAAATAGAGAGAATTGGGGATTCGAAACAGAGAAAATTAGGGATTGGAAACAGAAAGGGGAGAAACATAGGAGAAATAGAGATTTGAAAACTAATCAATCAATTCAGTTCATCAAGTCTGATTACAATTGTAAGTTCCTCAAGTTTAATTAGCTTATTTTGGTGACAAACCACATTTGTGGTTTGATGTAAGGGTAGCTTTAGGAGTATAATTGTTGGTGCTTTGTATAAAAAAGGCCCTCTTAAGACCTCAAGAGAAGAAGCACACCAAAGGTAAAATTACTTGTGCTTACCTGTAATGAAGAGACTTAGTTGCACACACACACACCTCATGTATATCTAAACTTTTTTGTATGTTGTGTATTTTATATGTGTGCATTCATGTTCTTGAATCCTCTTCTTGCATGTTTTAATTGATTGCATCTTGTTTGATAAATGCCATAGCATTCTTGGCATTAGGATGCATTCACTTTATCTCACACTTGCACATTGTGCACTAAGTGGGAAAACAGGGCATTGTCGCCCTTTGATGCTGTCGCCTTGATCACATGGCGACTAAGTAGTGACAGAGAGATTTATTCCTGAAAAATCAATCAGGTATGGTGTCTCCATGTAGTGTCGCCTTGCGAACAAATGGCGATAAAGAAGAATTTATGGTGTCGCCATGAGTGTCGCCCTGAGAACAAATGGCGACAAAGAAGAAAATATGGTGTCACCATGAAGTGTCGTCTTGAGAACAAATGGCGACAGAGAAGATCAAATGGCGACAAAGAAGAAATTGTGGTGTCACTTTCTAAAACGATGTCACTTCATTTTGGAACCTGAAATTCCCTTAACCACTTATAGTGTAAAATATACCTAGAGGAGCGGGGGGGGTGAATAGTTGTATGCCCAAATAATCACACTTCTTTTCCACACAACCAATATACACACACTTAAAGAGCTTTACAATTGAATTGCTTAAACAAGATGATATGAGTTCAAGTAAACAAGAGTTATAAGCAATACAATATAAAGCAAGTAAATAAACTAAAAGCATTAAAATCAACACAAGTGATTTTTACGTGGTCAAACGTCCAAAGAGGAAACATCCACGGGTTAATACCACAACCACCGGCAAAGCAATCCACTAAATAAAAAGGTCTTACACACTCAAGGCTATCAACACGAGATATCCACCATAAGATAGCTTATCTACCCTCAAGGCCAAGTGAACTACCTAGCCTACTCTCTATCCAAGGTGTGTCTTATATCTCTAGAGAGCAACTTCCTATCCAAGGCTAACAAGCCTCTAGGAAGATTTCTTTGCTTAGCAATCTAGATCAAGGTGATCCTAGTTAAGCTTCCTAGCTCAACTATTTTGAGTAAGAAAACTCCTTGTTAAGACTTTTGCTTGGCTATCTAGAAATCATTCCTAGCCAAGTCTTCTTGCTTAATACAAAGCTTCACTCACTTTGAAAGAGACTTTAACCTATCACAAGGAAATGATCTAAGTGATGCAAATGATACAAATCACAAACAAATAAAGCTAGATGATCAGTCAAGCTCTATGAACATGCTTAGATACATTCTAGGATATACTTTCAACAATCAATCACAAAAGTACCTAGAAATCAAAGCATGTATATCACTATGAACAAGATATGAATATTCAATATATCACACAAAAAATCTTAGTTCTTAGATCATGAAATTAAACTTAGAAAAAAGTCATAAGGCTCAACATATATGTTATTTCTAAAATCAATTTCAAGATATGTCAAGTTTAAGTAAAATATGCTCAAACGAGATTCAAGACTAAAACTCAACAAAACAATCAATCATATACCCCTAGCATATGTACTAACATTTTCTCAACACATTTCATCAATAAAATAGAAAATAATAAAAGAGATGATCAAAAGAAATGAAAGAAGAGAAAGTATCACATACAAAGTTGAACCTTGGACTGAAATCAGATCACTGTGAGAAATGGCAAAGTCAACTGAGTCTGAAAATACTTGGGATTTGTAGTTCTCGTCAAGACCAACATTTTTGCCTTTTGGATCACTCGATTTCGAGTTTTTATGAAAATGTTATGATCGAAATATGAAAACAAAAATTGAGAGAAAATTTCTGGTGTTCTTCTTTTTCAAAATTTTCTCTTTACAATCAATGGGAGGGAATTGAGGAGTTTCAAAAGGAAGAGAGAGAGGGAAAAACAACCCAATCAGCTGCAGCCACATCAGCTCCATGTGTGGGGCGCATGTGCCACAAGTGGGCAGAGAGCTGTCTTGGCCGTGTGGCACACGTGGACTCCATTGCTTGGCCTTTGGCTGAGCAAACTCCCTCGCGCTCCTTTTACGTTTTTTAGCCGTATTTGGGCATCCGAACTCCGAATTTGAATCTGTTTTTGGATTATGAACCATGAATCCCTCATGCACAATGAAAACTATGAAACTTTGACAAAAGGTTTTGAATTCATCTCAGAAAATGACGATGAAGACAACTCAATGAATGAGAATGCAAAGTAGCATAACTACGTCGTATGGACTCGAAACTTAATGAATAAGTAACCAAAATGATTGGGACTCAATTAGGAATCAAATAAGATAATTTTCAAGTCTAGAATACAAGAAACATAAATAAATAAACACTAAGAAACACAAGGAAGCCATATTTAAGTGATAGTGAGAAAACATGCAAATCTACAACATTGTCAACAATGAGATAAATGCATGTGCATACAAAATGTGTGTGAAAGTGTTATACCAAATGTTTGAACTATGATGCAGGGACACACAAATATGAATTGTGTGTGTGTGCGCTTACGCCTTGCAAGAGGAAGAAGAATCTTGATACCTTAGCATCCAAGTACGCGATGTTCCCCTTGAAGACGAAATTTGCACAATATGTTGCTTCTTCACCTTTGAGGCTTCTTTCTTCCAAGAATCACCTAAGCAATAGCTGATACAAATATAGAGAATTTTGCAATGGAATCAAGCCAAAACAAATAATGGATCTTACAGCACCCTATATATATGCCTCTTTAGTTGTAGGTCGAGTTCAAGAGTCTAAAATCAAAATTTTCACTTAGGATATTTTTCAAGTGAGAAAAATTCATAAAGAAATCTCCTTTATCACTCAAAATATTTCCCTTGTGCATCAAAGATTTATCTTGCATCATATATGACCATATAGGATGCATTCATACATGGGTTTTCAACCACACATCTTGCTTAGTTAGGGTTTCACTAATTTCATATAATCTTAGTATTTTTCTTATCAAGCCTTCTCTTTTATTACTTGTATGCTCTTAGAACATATTCTAGATACAAGATAGAGATTGTATGTGTTGTCTTGATTGAGTGATGTACTATGATAGCTATATCTAGGATTGTTTTATCTAAGTTAGCTAAGCTTTATGCCATGTCATATAGCATTTGATATCTAGGATTGATTTAATTGTCATCTTATAATCCAAGCATTTAGTGTTCCCCAGCTCTATTTACATTTTGGATATCATATATATTCAAATAGGCTATTTTATCTCTTTATTGAGAAGTAAGTCTTGTGGCTAAGGTTGCTTAGGCTACAAGCAAATTGGACTAGGTTCACTTTTAAAGGCATAGGGATAGTAGTGGTGGGTTATAGTCTGTGAAAGGTTGAGGTCAACCTAGGATGGAAACATCATTACAATTAGTGGATTCGAGGTTCGTGTGTGGCCCACATAACAACCCGTGGTTTTTCTCTATTGAGGGTTTCCATGTAAAAATCAAGCGTCTTTTAATTTCCGCACTTTTATGCTTGATTTATTGAATTGACTAGATTGGGGTTATTTTCGTAAATTTGACTAAACGTAAAAATTTGGTA
>OX940805.1:7384624-7420437 GCA_954870605.1 Acer campestre
CACCATTATTCATTAATTAAATAATCTCATTATTCAATCAATTCCCGAATAGATACGTGTCACTTTCGTAACACAATTAATTGGACAATCCAATTAATTAACCGTGACCCTTGTTACCTAAATCGATCGGGCTAGCAAGGGGACCTAATGGACCTACAGTATTTTGAGCTCCAATAATCCTTAGAAATAAATAATTAAACTCTTTAATTAATATTTCATGATTATTAACTTCGGTGTTATTCCACTAAAAACCCGAAGTTGCACTCTCTCAACTGTAGACGTTTTTACACAAACCAATAACTCTTGATGTCCATTGATATAGCTATTACATATGGTATAATCCTCCACAGGTAGTTCATAATTAGAGCTAGGTGATAATGTCCGTTATACCCCTCTAATTATATCTTTCCATTAAGTACCATTGATTCTCTAATGAACAATAAATCCTACATTCCTTACGGAATTAGGAGAGCGCTCATATTGTTCAAGCCCCGAATCAACCCTTAAGGGAACTACTATCTACTTCTCACAAGAAGGAGTGGATTCCTCTATTGTGTGCAGACCTTCCCAGCCACAAGCCAAACCGCGATTCCAACATACGAAGTTATTGACCGGGAATGCAACTCCGATCTCACCCATGGTATATCAAAAACCACAATCTAACCTGAAGGAGTCGATAAGACACTCAGGATTAAGATCACCCATATATAGCCATCATTTGTTGATATATATGAATTTCATCTTTTAACGGATCTTGGTGAGAGATTCATATAGATCATGGCCCAGTCCTATATGATCAAATCATATAAGGTGCCTCCATTCTCATATCTCCATAGGAATGATCTAGGATAAGATCACCGTACATTACGGAATGGACAGCAGCTGTAGATTGACCACAAATAAAGTACCCAGCTTTATTTGCTATCTACGGACTCTTTAGATTGCTCCTTTCAAACTGAATCCATCTATATATGACATTCATATACTCAGTTTGAAATTACATCCGGCAATCTTGGATGTTAAGTACACATGTTATTATAAATGTATGAGACAATTTGAATGAATAAACTACTTCTTTTATTTCTTGTTCAATTCACATTTACAAACTACAAGCTTTAGGGCAAAAACCCCAACAATCTCCCACTTGCACTAAAGCATGTGAGGCATGTCTTGTAAACCTAGACTCTCTAGGTGACCCCGTAAACACTTTAGCCGGTAAGGTCTTCGTAAATGGATCAGCATGATTATCCTGTGATGCTACCTTGGTCACGGTCACATCTCCTCTCTGCACTATCTCTCTGATGAGATGATATTTCCTCTCTATATGCTTACCTCTCTTGTGGCTTCTTGGTTCTTTGGAATTAGCCACAGCACCACTATTATTACAATAAAGTGTGATGGGCTTATCCATATTCGAAACAACTTCCAGATCACTCAAGAACTTGCGGAGCCAAACAGCCTCTTTAGCAGCTTCACAAGCGGCTACATATTCGGCTTCCATGGTGGAATCAGCAATACAAGATTGCTTAACACTCCTCCACACAATGGCTCCACCACCAAGGGTGAATACTGATCCAGACGTGGATTTCCTAGAATGCTTGTCTGTCTGAAAATCAGAATCCGTATATCCTAACAGGATCAAATCCTGTCCAAAATACACTAGCATATAGTTTCTCGTTCTCCGAAGATACTTGAGAATAGTCTTGACAGCAACCCAATGATCTAATCCTGGGTTGGACTGGTATCTGCTGGCTACTCCCACTGCGAAGCAGATGTCCGGTCTCGTGCATAACATAGCATACATAAGACTACCTACTGCTGACGCGTAGGGAACTCGTCTCATATCCTCAACTTCTTAAGGTGTCTTAGGACACTGTTCCTTAGACAAGTGAACTCCATGCCTGGAAGGTAAATTACCTTTCTTTGAGTTCTGCATCGAAAATCGCACAAGAATTTTGTCGATATACGATGCTTGAGACAGTGCTATAACTTTGTTCTTGCGATCCCTTATAAGTTGGATCCCTAGAACATAACTTGCCTCTCCTAAATCTTTCATTTGGAATTGGCTGGCCAGCCAGCCCTTTACATTAGACAATACTCCCACATCATTCCCAATGAGTATGATGTCATCTACGTATAGGACCAAGAAAACTACTTTCTTGTCAATGATGCGCTTGTAGACACAAGGCTCATCAACGTTTTGCTCAAACCCATAGGTTTTGATCACATCATCAAACCTTATGTTCCAAGATCTAGATGCTTGCTTAAGTCCATAAATGGATCTTTGCAACTTACAAACTTTTTGCTCTTGATCTGGAGACACGAATCCCTCTGGTTGCATCATGTAGATGCTCTCATCAAGATTGCCATTCAAGAATGCAGTCTTGACGTCCATTTGCCAAATTTCGTAATCAAAATAGGCAGCAATGGATAAGAGAATCCGAATAGACTTAAACATAGCTACTGGCGAGAAGGTCTCCTCATAATCAACCCCCTCCTTTTGGGTATAACCCTTGGCCACTAGCCTTGCCTTGAAGGTCTCTACCTTCCCGTCTACTCCTCTCTTTCTCTTGTAGATCCACTTACACCCAATGGGTTTCACCCCATCCGGTAAGTCTACAAGTTCCCAGACTGAGTTAGAGTACATGGACTCCATCTCGAGATTCATGGCTTTAAGCCATTCCTCTTTATCAGGATCTTCCATTGCATTCTTAAATGTCAATGGATCATCCACACTATCAGCAGAGACAACATCTTGTCCCTCACTTACACCCAAATAGCGTTCAGGCTGTCTTACAACCCTCTCACTACGTCTAAGTGGTAGTATATCCTGACTAGGAATCATCTGACTCTCAGATGTTAATGGATCAACAACTCTTGTTGATTGAGAACTGGTCTCACCAGGCTCCAACTCATTCAATACAATTTTAGAACGAGGCTTATGGTCACTAATATAGTTATCCTCAAGAAATGTTGCATTTGTCGATACAAACACTTTGTTATCTTCAGGACTATAAAAGTATCCACCTCTGGTCTCCTTGGAGTATCCTACAAACAAGCAGACCACAGACTTGGGCTCTAGCTTTCCACTTCTGTTCTTCAGCACGTGTGCTGGACACCCCCATATGCGAAAATGTCGCAAACTAACTTTACGACCATTCCACAACTCTAGAGGAGTCTTAGGAACAGATTTGGATGGCACTACATTCAAAATGTATGCCGCTGTTTGTAATGCATATCCCCAAAAGGAATTTGGTAACGATGAGAAACTAATCATAGATCTCACCATTTCCATTAGGGTTCTATTTCTCCTCTCCGCGACACCATTTTGTTGAGGTGTACCAGGAGCTGTGAGTTGGGACACTATCCCATACTCGACCATGAAGTCTTCAAACTCTTGGTCAAGGTACTCACCTCCACGATCCGATGGTAGAGTCTTGATAGTCTTTCCTAACTGATTTTCAACTTCAGCTCGGAATTCTTTGAACTTTTCAAAAGTTTCTGACTTTCGTTGCATTAGGTAGACATATCCGTATCTTGAGTAGTCATCTATAAAGGTGACATAATACTCATAACCACCCCTTGCTTTAACATTCATCGGTCCACAGACGTCTGAATGTATAAGCTCTAATGGTTCTTTAGCTCTTAGCCCTTTTCCAGTAAAAGGTCTCTTAGTCATTTTACCTTCTAAACAGGATTCGCAGACAGGTAAGGTGCCAACCTTTAACTCACTTAAAGGTCTGCTTTTCACTAGTCTATCTATCCGGTCAAGGTTGATATTGCCAAGTCTTAGATGTCATAGATACGTTTCGTTTTCTGGAGAAATCTTTTGTCGTTTAGTTTTTGGTTTTTCAACCTTAAACATTTCGGTGTTGAGCAGTGTTGTATGTAATAACGGTCTTAACATATATAAATTGTTTTCATTAATTCCTGAACAAATATTCAGACCATTCTTTGCAATAATAACTGATTTATTATCAAAAGAAACAGAATATAATTGTTCTAACAATTTAGAAACGGAAATTAAATTCCGTGTAAATCCAGGAATGAAAAATACATTGTCCAACAATATGAAATTATTATTACAAAAACGCAATCTAATTACGCCCACTGCTCGTGCCGACACGACATCCCCTGACCCCACATGCATAGAGAAAGCCCCCTCCTCAAGTTGTGTCCAAGAATCAGTCCACTGCAAAGAAGAACAAACATGGTTAGTGGCCCCCGAATCAACTATCCAAGGTGAAGAATCATTTTCCACTAAACACGATTCAAGAACAAGTAAATCATATTTACCTTTCGTTTTCTTCTTCTTGGCTACCTCCTCCAGATATTGAGGACAGTTCCTCTTCCAATGCCCGACTTTGTCGCAATGGAAACATTTTCCTTTGCTCTTGTCGATGGAGGTGCCTTTCTTTTTGCTCTGGGCTTTCTTGGGTTTGGGCTTACCCTTCGCCTTCCCAGCAGACCTCTTCCTCTTTTTGTTATTGGAGGAAGATGGTTCGGCAACATTTGCCTCACCGGTCCTGCCCTTGCTGTCCTTAGTCAAGGACTCAAAGGTAGTGAGCTCATTGAGCAACTGTGTGAGACTGAACTTAAGCTTGTTCATCCCATAGTTGCTCTTGAACTGATCGAAACTCTTCGGAAGAGTCGTCAGTATGATGCTCACCTGACTGGGTTCATCAATGGCCCCGCCATTGATTTCTGCCGTGTTGAAGTAGGACATCATGTTCAGGACATGTTCCCGAACTGATGCACCATCCTTCATACGAGCGAGCATAGCGGAACGAACAACTTCGTGCCGCTTTTGCTCAGAGGGTTGCCCGAACATAGCCTGCAATGACTCCATTATTTCAAATGCAGTACCCATTGCTTCGTGCTTAGTGACAAGCACGTCTGTCATACTTGCTAACAGATATGTTCGGGCTTTCTCATCTGATGAGACCCATTTCTCATATGCCTCACGAACAGTTCGTGCGGCATTGGCAGCAGGCATTGGAGGACATTCCTCCGTAAGCACAAACTTAAGGTCCTTGGTGACCAAAATTGCATTGATATTGTGTTTCCATTTAGTGTAGTTATCACCAGTTAATTTGTCATTGGCTATGATTTGTAATAGTGCAGTTGACATGGCTGAAAAAACATAAATAAAGAATTCATTCATTCATACATTCAAAACATGTGTGAATGTTCGGCATAAAATTAAACATGATGCATGAAAATGTTTAATGAACAAGAACAACCCTAAAAAGTGTTACTACGCCACGACAATCCAACATACCACAAGCAAATGCTGCCTTAGGGTCAGTCAAATTCTTGCATGTTGAATCGAGACATTCTCAATCAAATGTTATACCAGAATAACTCTTATTCCTCTAACATTCAACCATCGTATATTTCAGTCAGGTTTATACTTAACCAATTTAATTAAAACCTTGTGAGCGTAACCCATCATTTCAGATCTCATGAGCTTAACTCGAGAATTGCCGCCTTAGGGTCGGTCAATCCCGAAATCCCCTCAGCAATCCTATCCGTTAGGAAGTCAACCTTGATATTGATTCTTATGGAAACCCTCCTTAGGGAGGACGAAAACAAAGCTGTCACGAGGCCCCACTCGAATCTTACGGTGTTGAACTAATGATGGAGACCGTGGGATATAATGTCATATATCCCTCTCCCACTCACTATTTTATAATAAGGGTTTTCTATTAATATTAATGCACCTAGAAAAAACTAGATTAAACGGCTAATTTTAATCTAAGCGTCAAGTGCATTAATCACAAATTCTTAGAATCCTATTCCAATAACTAATAAACTAATTTGATTTTTAACTCTTAAAAATCTAGTTCATTAGTGAAAATTCTAATCTATGTAAATTATTTACTAAGACTAGAATTATAAAAAAAAATGTATTTACCAAGTTTTAACTATTAAAACTAAACACATTATTGGGTCCAATTATTATTAGGGGCTTAATCAAATTAATCCTAATAAATATTAAAGGACCCTACTAATCTAAGTAATTAAACTCTTTAATAATTAGATTACTTAGATTAGTGATTAATGAGAATTACCAAGTTTTTACTCCTAAAACTAATCCCATTAATTTATAGCCATTTATGTGTATAGCCCATTTTAATCACATTAAAACTAAAACACATAATAAAATAGGCTAACATGCATGTATGATATATCACCATATATTTATGTGTAGGCACAACTAATTTAAAACACGTGTATGCATGACAATGCTTATTCATCAAATAATAAAACACATACATGAGTTGACCGAGTGTTGTGGATTATTTGACCTAAAAAAAATTGAAATCTAATTACAAAAATATTCCCAAGGCATTCCTTGGTCTTCTTGTAATTTCTGAGTCTTCCAGTATCTTCGGGTCACACAGATTCATCTCATGAATCCAAAAAAAAAATATGCATGGAACGCACTAGGCAACACTTGCCAACAAAACTGTGCAACCGGGACACACCTCGCTTGCATACCAACCAGCAATGTTGGACAAAGCAACATGCATAGTCTTGCAAAACGATGTGCGTGGGTATGCACAATCGCGCAAGTCAATATGCGCCTCACCCTTCTTTGACTAAAGTGGATCTTCGTGTATACCAGGTCTTCATTTGATTACATCAAATTTTTTTTTTTTTTTATACAATAAACAGTAAATAAAAAAAAAATATAAAAACATTATACAACCCAGAAACACTCTAAATCCACAACACCATAAAAAATTACGATCAACCATGTTTTTAAATAAAACAATTTAATCAAAAACATCATACATTCGTTAAATTTGTGCCTACACATTCACACATGCAATCAGGAGCAATCGAATTCGATTATACTGTACAAAAATTGGCTCTGATACCAATTGTTGGTACCTGGGGTTACAGATTGCGCAGCGGAAAGGTTTTAAAATTTTTAAAAGCAATCATCAAATAAACCCATTTGTACAGTAATAATCGAAAACAATAAGATGGAGATGAAAACTATTTCATACCTACGTAGGAGGCTCCTTCACTTTAATACGGTCTGCTCCTGATTTGAACCACTTGATCTTCCTCGCTATGACCCTGAATTGGTAATGGCGTGTGGGCGCGTCACGGTACTCAGGAACAAAAATGGAGGTAGAAGAGAAGAGCACACAAAAGACAACTCTTGTTCTTTTTTTGGTGAAGTGCGGCAAGAAAAAATTCTCAAAAAAAAAAAAAAACAGCTTGTTTTTATTTTTCTTTTCCTCTTTTTATTTTTCCTCTAGCCGCCCCTATTTCTCTCTTCACCTGATTGTTGTAACTAATGCATCGGTTTTCTTTTATTCTACCATCAATGCATTAGTTTTATTTTATTCTACAATCAATGCATCAGTTTTGTTATACCATATATATCAAATATATATGTTATAAAACTAACCGATGATCTTCTCTTTAACACCCTCCATCTAATGTTGGGATGTTGTTGGTAGTGACGTGGTCCTTGCTGTTCAGGATTTTTTCATCACCGGAGTTATTTTCCCGGGTCTTAATTCCAGTTTCATTATTCTTCTTCCGAAGCTAAGGGAATCTATTTCGGTTGATCAGTTTCGTCCGATTGTTCTTAGCAACTTTCTATTTAAAATTTCTTCGAAGATTTTGGCTGATCGTTTAGCTCTTGTTGCCTCCAAGATTATTTCTCCTCAGCAGTTCGGTTTCATTCGAGACCGGCATATCGAGGATTGTATTTCTTTGGCTTCTGACTGTGTGAATGTGTTGCATAAGAAGTGCTATGGGGGTAACTTGGCCATGAAGATTGATATTCGTAAGGCTTTTGACACCCTGGATTGGTCTTTCCTTTGCAGAGTGCTTCAGGCTTTTGGGTTCTCTTCTATTTTTGTGGATTGGATGAACAGAATTCTTCGTTCGTCTAGGCTTTCAGTTCTTTTGAATGGGGTCCCAGAGGGATATTTCGGTTGCTCTAGAGGGGTTCGTCAGGGAGATCCGCTCTCTCCGCTTTTGTTTGGTATTGCAGAGGACTTCCTTAGTAGATTATTAACGAGGTTGGTGAGTTCTTCTCAGATTCTGCCAATTTCTTCCCCAAGGGGTTTTTTGGCTCCAACTCATTTGCTCTATACAGATGATGTTTTGATCTTTTGCAGAGGCACTCAAAAGAATCTAAAGCATATCATGGGTGCTTTTGGCAATTATGGTGATATTTCAGGCCAGTTGGTTAACTGGGGTAAGTCTTCGATTTATTTCGGATCTTCTATCTCCCCCTCTAGGATTGGTAGTTTGCAGTCTCTGGTTGGTATGCAGATTGGGCATCTTCCGTTTTCTTATTTGGGAGTCCCTTTATTTCGAGGTAAGCCTCGAAAAGCAGTGCTACGCCCTATTGCGGATAAGATCTTGTCTAAATTCGCTAAATGGAAGGGCAAGTCTCTCTCTCTGGCCGGTCGTGCTACTCTGATCAGGTCAGTCATCACTGGTTCATTTGTGCACTCTTTCATGATTTACAAGTGGCCTTCTTCTCTTCTGTCACTAATTAACCGCAAGTTGAGAAACTTTTTGTGGACCGGTTCCTGTGAGGAGACTAAGTTGGTTCGGGTTGCATGGGATCGTTGTTGTAGGCCTTACTCACAGGGTGGTCTTGGTCTGAAAGATATTGGGTTGCTGAATGACTCACTATTGCGGAAATTCACCTGGAAGTTTATGACCTCTGATGGTTTTGCTTTCTCTTTTCTTCGGGAGAGCTATCTCAGGCATTTACAGAAGCCTCATGGAGGGTATGTCACCTCCTCGATTTGGTCTTCTCTTCGGTCTAATTATAGTTCCCTTCTTAAGGAAGGTATCTGGCTAATTGGTGAGAACTCTCAGAGGGACTTTTGGCGGGATAATTGGTTGGGGGTTCCCATTTTGGACCTTTTAGGGATTCCTGATTATTTAGCTAATCCGCTCCGGGCGAGGGTTTCGGATTTTATTCATCAGGGTAGATGGGTGCTAGCCGATTGTTTTCGAGTGCGTTTCCCGGATCTGTGTTTTCGGATTGATCGTATTGCAATTTCTCCTGTTGTGGATTCTCTGGTTTGGGCTAATTCTCGGGATGGTCGTGTTTCTTGCAAGGCTGCTTATTCCCAGTTTTTTCGTGTTATTCCTCAGGTTGTTTGGTGGAGAGATGTTTGGTCCCGTTTTATTCCCCCCTCTCGCTCTGCTTTGACTTGGCGTTTGATGTTGAACAGGCTTCCTACTGAGGATCGCCTTTGCAGGTCTGGGTTCCAGTTGGCTTCTCGTTGCAGTATTTGTGGGGTTAGTAGTGAATCTGTAGATCATCTTTTTCTTCATTGTCCCCTGGCGGTTGCTCTTTGGGAGGCAGTTTTCTCGACTTTCCAGCGACGTGTCTCTACCGACACTTGGCAATCCTTCTTCTTGCAAGCCATGTCAGTTTCCTTTAGTGAGCAGGTCAGGATTTTGTGGAAAGCGGCTATCCATGCAGTGGTATGGGGGGTGTGGACTGCTCGTAATCAGTGGATCTTTGAAGGGAAGTCGGTGGACTTTAGATCCGTCCTTTCTTTGGTCTGGTGTGCGGTTTCAGAGGCTAATCGCCTAGGGATTGGTTGTATGCGTAACTGTATGGATGACCTTTTGATTCTTCGTCGATTTGGTCTTCAGGGTCGCCCTTCTAAAGCCCCAGTTATCAAGAGTGTGGTTTGGTCGCCTCCGGCCCCCGGCTGGATCAAAGTGAATACCGATGGCGCTGCTATGGGCTCTCCGGGGGTTGGTGGTTGTGGTGGTATCTTTCGGAACTGTAGAGCATTTGTGAAGGGTTGCTTTGCTATTCCTCTTGGTCAGGTTTTCGCTTTTGAGGCTGAGCTTCTGGAGGCCTCATTGGCCATTAATTTTGCTTGGAAGTATGGGTGGCATTGAATCTGGCTTGAGAGCGATTCTTCTTATGTGGTTCAGCTTCTCTCTTCTCGTTCTGAGTTGGTTCCTTGGAGGGTTCGTCAGGCGTGGCAGCGCTGCATCTTGCAAATCTCACATATGGATTTTCAGGTTTCACATATTTTTAGGGAGGGTAATCAAGTTGCAGATACGCTTTCTAAGCATGCTTTGGAGCTTCAGACAGATTCTTGGTGGTTCTCTGCCCCGCCATTCTGTTCTTCTTTAGTTGGCAATGACTGCATGGGCCGCGAGTCTTTTCGTTTTTCTTGATGTTTTCTTTTTCTTTTTGGTGTGGCCTACGTGCCTCTTTTTGTTTGGGGTTGTTTTCCCTGGCTCTTTGTGCTTTGTTGCTTTTTGTCACTTTTTACTTTCTTTTATCTCTTTTATATACGGATACTGTCTAGGGGTTTTTCAGCATACGATCGCTTGTGATGCTTTTTCCCCTTAGATCAGTCCAATTTTATTATAAAAAAAAAAAAAAAAATTAAATAATCTTATTATTTAATTTATTTAATCACCATTATTCATTAATTAAATAATCTCATTATTCAATCAATTCCCGAATAGATACGTGTCACTTTCGTAACACAATTAATTGGACAATCCAATTAATTAACCGTGACTCTTGTTACCTAAATCGATCGGGCTAGCAAGGGGACCTAATGGACCTACAGTATTTTGAGCTCCAATAATCCATAGAAATAAATAATTAAACTCTTTAATTAATATTTCATGATTATTAACTTCGGTGTTATTCCACTAAAAACCCGAAGTTGCACTCTCTCAACTGTAGACGTTTTTACACAAACCAATAACTCTTGATGTCCATTGATATAGCTATTACATATGGTATAATCCTCCACAGGTAGTTCATAATTAGAGCTAGGTGATAATGTCCGTTATACCCCTCTAATTATATCTTTCCATTAAGTACCATTGATTCTCTAATGAACAATAAATCCTACATTCCTTACTGAATTAGGAGAGCGCTCATATTGTTCAAGCCCCGAATCAACCCTTAAGGGAACTACTATCTACTTCTCACAAGAATGAGTGGATTCCTCTATTGTGTGCAGACCTTCCCAGCCACAAGTCAAACCGCGATTCCAACATACGAAGTTATTGACCGGGAATGCAACTCCGATCTCACCCATGGTATATCAAAAACCACGATCTAACCTGAAGGAGTCGATAAGACACTCAGGATTAAGATCACCCATATATAGCCATCATTTGTTGATATATATGAATTTCATCTTTTAACGGATCTTGGTGAGAGATTCATATAGATCATGGCCCAGTCCTATATGATCAAATCATATAAGGTGCCTCCATTCTCATATCTCCATACGAATGATCTAGGATAAGATCACCGTACATTACGGAATGGACAGCAGCTGTAGATTGACCACAAATAAAGTACACAGCTTTATTTGCTATCTACGGACTCTTTAGATTGCTCCTTTCAAACTGAATCCATCTATATATGACATTCATATACTCAGTTTGAAATTACATCCGGCAATCTTGGATGTTAAGTACACATGTTATTATAAATGTATGAGACAATTTGAATGAATAAACTACATCTTTTATTTCTTGTTCAATTCACATTTACAAACTACAAGCTTTAGGGCAAAAACCCCAATAGATATCTTCACTACTTGAAGAGTTTTCACTTTCCTCATTACTTGAAGAGTCTTCACTACTATCCTCAAATCTTCCTTCATATATAGCCAGGTGAGCAATGTAATTGCTAGTATATTCTTGTTCATCCGTGGACTCCTTTTCTTCCTCTTCTACATCACTCACACTCACATCACTCCAAGTAGCTGCCGTTGCTAAGCCTTTCTTAGACTCTTTCTTCCCATTAGCACATTTGGAAGAGATAAATCCAATCCCGTTACATCCACAACATCGAATTAGCTTCTTTTTAGATTTATCCTTGCCATCACTACTTCTTTTGGAGTGATCTTCTTCTTGACTTCCTCTCTCTTAGAACATATGTTCTTTAGAAATTTCTTGAGAGTTCTCACCATACTAGCCACATCATCTTCACTCTTCTCATTGATTACCTTGAGTGCTATCCCTTTACCCTCAATCTTCAGCTTGAACCCAAGCTCATAAGTTTGTAGAGACCCAAGAAGCTCATCAACCCTCATAAGATCGACATTCTTGCTTTCTTCAGTTGTGGTCACCTTTGCATTAAATCTCTTAAGCAAGGATCTCAAGATCTTCCAATTAATTCTCTCTTGTGGATATAGATCTCCCAAAGTTTGACTTTGGTTGGTGATACACAAGAGTCTAGTTTAGAAGTCTACTAACTTATCATCCTC
The DNA here is from genome assembly GCA_954870605.1 of Acer campestre. Classification (NCBI taxonomy): domain Eukaryota; kingdom Viridiplantae; phylum Streptophyta; class Magnoliopsida; order Sapindales; family Sapindaceae; genus Acer; species Acer campestre. Next base: position 7,396,888 of record OX940805.1, read on the forward strand.
ATTCATAACAAGACTTTCAAATTGAGAATTAAGCATTTGTACTCTAAACCTTCGAACCACCAATGTACCCTCATTGGTAATTTGCAAAGTATTCCATACTTCCCTTGCCGATTCAAGGTTTTGGATGTAGATAAACTGAGTACTATCTACACATCCAAAAATAACATTCACGGCCCGATGATGCCACTTAGCATTATCAAAATCAATGGCCATTCATTCAGCTCTAGGCTTTGAAATCATAGAGTCATCTTCAATCCTTTTGGTAGGTAACTCATAACTGATATGAACCTCACCAAGAGTAGTGAGACCCGGAACCAATATATGGTAATGAAGGATCGTTTTCTAATTCAAGTTTACAAATAAAGAAAATAAAAAAGGACCGCGACCCATTATCTATATGGAGATAAGAACCAACGGTATCAAGAAGGTTGTAGACGCCACACTCAAGAACAAGAAGAAGGTGAGTGATAAGTCAAGTTTGAACGCCACAAGGTATAAACCTTGATAAGTTCATAGTTCAATGAAGAACCAAGAGAAAAACGTTCCCTCAAATAATATTATTCCATTCAAAGTCTTTTTTTGAATAATACATCAATGAGTCCCTTAAATACCTAACTATCTAAGACCTAAAAGGGAACAAAATACTAAATACTAAACTGAAATTGAATCTTCTCTAACCCTAACTTGTACCACACACAAGTATGCTGAAATTAGGACTTCTCCAACCACATGGAATTAAGCTGAAATTCGGACTCCTCAGCTCAAGTCTTAGCGCAACAATCTAGATGTCTAAATTCGGGCTTGTTGTGATCTGTTACTGAGGACGAAGTTTTCATAACATCTGTAGGGCTCGTCTTGGGCTTTCCGAAAACATATTATAATAGACGATCCGACTCCATATGCCTTCTGTAGAGGCCCACGAAGTTCTGCTTGGCGTCCAGCTCTTGTCCAGCTCAAGTCTGCGCGTAATAAGATAGATGGCTTATTTTGGGCCTGTTGCGATCTGTTATGGATGATGGAGTCTTCATAATATCTGTAGGACTCGTCTTGGGCTTTCTGAAAACATATTATAATAGACGATCCGACCTCATATGCCTTCTGTAGAGGCCCACGAAGTTCTGCTTGGCGTCCAGCTCTTGTCCAGCTCAAGTCTGCGCGTAATAAGATAGATAGCTGATTTTGGGCCTGTTTCGATCTGTTACGGATGACGGAGTCTTCATAACATCTGTAGGGATCATCTTGGGCTTTCCAGAAACATATTATAATAGATAATCCGACCTCATATGCCCCCTGTAGAGGTCTACAAAGTTTAGCCCGGATTTGGTCTTCATGTGGGCCGAACTTGTACTTCAGCAACTCAGAATCAATTATCATTAAATGCTTCTTTGATCCTCTTGGCCCTTGCAATTGGCCCAACTGGAACATGCAATTGAGCCTTTGGTGATGCTTCTTGATTCTCATCAATAACCTTCCTCAACACTCATCCATGCTTTTTCATTAATGGATCTAATGTAAGCTCTCATCTTTATTTTTCAAAAGGAGTTGTTACCACTATTCAATAGTGGAGGTCTACAACTAGAAGCACCTTCCAACATCGAATCATCCATAGCACAAAAATACAACGAAACAAAACACAAACACTATAATATAGATCTATCTAATTACTTCTAGACACCCGCTTTGATACTAAAAACAAATAAAGCAAGTTGATCAATCAAGCTATATGAACATGCTTAGAGATATTCTAGGATATGCTTTCAACAAACAATCACAAATGTACCTAGAAATCAAAGCATATGAATCAATAAGAACAAGATTTAGAATATTCAATATATAACACAAAATCTTAGTTCTTAGATTATGAAATTAAATGTAGAAAATATCATGTGGCACATCATATATATAATCAATTTCAAGATCAATCAAGTTTAGCTAAAATATGTTCAAGAGAAATCACAAAGCTAAAACTCAATTAACAATTGATCAAACAACCCTAGAGTATGAACTAACATCATTCTTAACACATTTCATCTATCAATTAGAAAGATTAAAAGAGATGATCAAAGAGAAAGTGAGAAGAAGAAGTTTCACATACAAAAGTTGAGACTCATACTGAAATACGCATGCTGTAAAAAATGACGAACTCAAATGACTCTAAAAATGCTTGGGGTTTGTAGCTCTCTTCAAGACCAACTTTTTTGGCTGTTGAATCACTCTCTTCAAGACCAACATTTTTGGCTATTGAATCACTCAATTTAAAGCTGAAATGAGAGAGATATGATCAAAACAAGAAATCAAAAATCTTGAAGAAAATCTACACTCTTTCTTTTTTCAATTTTTCTTCTTCAAATGAAATGGAAGGGAATGGAAATATTTAAAAGAGAGAGAGAGAAGGAAAGAAGCCACCAATCATGTGGTGGCACATCAGCAGCCCTTGTGGGGCGCGTGTGGTACACGTGGGCAGAGGGCCTGCCTGGCTGTGTGGCACATGGCCTCCACACGTGGCCACCAAGCTTGGCAGTTCGCCATGCTTGCTCCTCTCGTGCTCTGCTCGCATTTTTCGATCATATCAGAGCCTTCGAACTCTGATTTCAAACCTGTCTTTCGATTACGAGTCATGACTCCCTCGTGAACAATGACGACTACAAAACTTTGACAAAAGGTAGAGAATTCATCTCGGAAAATGATGACAAAGACAACTCAACGAATGAGAACTCAAAGTAGCATAGCTACATCGTTTAGACTATGAGTAACCGAAATGACCGGGAATCATTAAGGAATCATATGAGATCATGTTCAAGTCCAAAATATAAGAAACTCAAACAAATAAATACAATGTAACACCAGAATGTCATATCCAAGCGATAGTCATAAAACATGCAATTCTACAATGTTTGTCAATATGAGAATAATGCATGTGCATACTTAAATGAGTGTAAATGTGTTATACCAAATGTTTTAACAATGATGCAAGGAAACACATTTATGAATTGTGTGTGTGTGCGATTACACCTTGCAGGAGGAAGAATTATCTTTATACCTTAGCATCCAAGTCCGTGCTTTTCTTCTTGAAGACGACATTTGCATGAGAAGTTGCTTTTCTCCTCTGAAGCTTCTTTTCACCAAGAACCACTTAAGCAACTAACCATTATAAATAAATAGAGTTTTGCAATGGAATCAAGCCAACAAAGATCTAGGATCTTACACATAGGTTATTGATCTTTTCATTGAAAGTTAAGTCTTGTGACTAAATTTGTGTAGTGCTCAAGCACCTTTGGTTTAGAAATCAATATAAAAGGCTTGCAGGTAGTAGTGGTGGGTTAGTAACAGAGAATGGTTGAGGTCAACCTAGGGTTGTAAACATCATTACATATAGTGGATTTGAGAATCGTGTGTGGCTAGCATATTAGCCCGTGAGATTTTCCCTGTTGAGGGTTTCTCATGTGAATCAATTAATGTGTTATTTATTGTTTTCTGCACTTTAATTTTCATTGATTGCATTTGATTGAATTGGGTTAATTTTTGTAATATTGACTAATCTAAAAAATAATCGGATTAACAACCCATTCACCCACCCCCTATGTTGTTTAAACACACTTAATATATATTTTCAACTGTGATTAATACTGACTAATCAAAAAAGTTGGTATGTAATCGATTAACAACTCATTCACCCTCTAGGTTGTATTAGATACACCCCGTGTATTTTCAAAAATAACCATATTTAAAGTTGGTTAATGATTTATAACCCAAGTTTCTCAGATTTTCTTCTCTGGACCAAAACCTAATCTAGCATAACATACATAAACCAATATTTCTACAAGTTGCGACTTTTTCTACGACTTCATCTCGCAGAATCATCTAGCAGAGTTTTCTGGAGCTAAATTGTTAGTTAATTCTACAACTTCATCTCGTTATATCAGCTAGTGGAAATCTCTGGAAACCCACTGTAACCAACTTCTACCACTTCATCTCGCAGTTCGGAACTTGTAGAAATTTCCAAATTCGAGCACTAATAGCTAAAATGAGCATAACCTCTTCTAGAAAACCTAGAATCAAAATTCATAAAGTGGATGAGTGTCATTTTGTACTCTTCAAAACAATGTTTATGTGATCTTTTTGAAAACAATATTTTACCAGTTGGGAATCCTCTTGGGACGGGAAACTTAGTAAAATGGTAAGCAAGATTCGTTCCATAGGGAAAATAATGTAATACGTTAGATTGATTAACTAATCTAAAATGCAGTAAAATAAATCGTAATAAATGGATAGTGTGTGGTTTGATATGCAACCAAACATACATAAAATTAAAAGTAATAAAAAGTGATAGGAAAAAGAGAATGCTCAACAATCTTTGATAAGAGTAACGGGTGTAAACAATTAAGATAGATGCTACGGAATTGATGGAGTGGCAAGTCGATTAGGAGTGTGCTTTTCAAACTACTTTAATGGACCAATCTCTTATAAGTTAACCATTTGTATTCTTGAGTGTGTTTTGGTCTATGAACCCTAAACAGTTCCCACCAAAATGTCTAACCGGTTAAGGAAATAGGGTTAAGGTGGGATTGGTTTGATACAAATCAAGGTTTAGATTATTGTGGTTGATATACCCTCCAAGAATCTATCCTATTCATTGGATTCTTAATCACACAAGGGTGTCAATCCAAGGCTGATTGCATAACATATTATTCTAAACACTATTACAATCAACTAGTGGGTATACATGTCAATCGTATAGTGAATAGAATCTAATGATAAAATAAATAGAACACAAAATCGAGATTCAATTAAAATATAGTTTAAGTAACACCCAAGTCCAAATGTTTTTTTTTTGTTTTTTTTTGTTTTTTGTTTTGGGTAAATATATATATATTTTTAATAAAAATGGACTGATCTAAGGGGAAAAAGCATCACAAGCGATCATATGCTGAAAAACCCCTAGACAGTATCCGTATATAAAAGAGATAAAAGAAAGTAAAAAGTGACAAAAAGCAACAAAGCACAAAGAGCCAGGGAAAACAACCCCAAACAAAAAGAGGCACGTAGGTAACACCAAAAAGAAAAAGAAAACATCAAGAAAAACGAAAAGACTCGCGGCCCATGCAGTCATTGCCAACTAAAGAAGAACAGAAAGGCAGGGAAGAGAACCACCAAGAATCTGCCTGAAGCTCCAAAGCATGCTTAGAAAGCGTATTTGCAACTTGATTTCCCTCCCTAAAAATATGTGAAACCTGAAAATCCATATGTGAGATTTGGAAGATGCAGCGCTGCCACGCCTGACGAACCCTCCAAGGAACCAACTCATAACAAGAATAAAGAAGCTGAACCACATAAGAAGAATCGCTCTCAAGCCAGATTCGATGCCACCCATACTTCCAAGCAAAATTAATGGCCAATGAGGCCGCCAGAAGCTCAGCCTCAAAAGCGAAAACCTGACCAAGAGGAATAGCAAAGCAACCCTTCACAAAAGCTCTACAGTTCCGAAAGATACCACCACAACCACCAACCCCCGGAGAGCCCATAGCAGCGCCATCAGTATTCACTTTGATCCAGCCGGGGGCTGGAGGCGACCAAACCACACTCTTGATTACTGGGGCTTTAGAAGGGCGACCCTGAAGACCAAATCGACGATGAATCAAAAGGTCATCCATACAGTTACGCATACAACCAATCTCTAGGTGATTAGCCTCTGAAATTGCACACCAGACCAAAGAAAGGATGGATCTAAAGTCCACCGACTTCCCTTCAAATATCCACTGATTATGAACAGTCCACACCCCCCATATCACAGCATGGATAGCCACTTTCCACAAAATCCTGACCTGCTCACTAAAGGAAACCGACATGGCCTGCAAGAAGAAGGATTGCCAAGTTTTGGTATAGAAACGTCGCTGGAAAATCGAAAAAACCGCCTCCCAAAGAGCAATCGCCATGGGACAATGAAGAAAAAGATGATCTGCAGATTCACTACTAACCCCATAAATACTGCAACGAGAAGCCAACTGGAACCCAGACCTGCAAAGGCGATCCTCAGTAGGAAGCCTGTTCAACATCAAACGCCAAGTAAAAGCAGAGCGAGAGGTGGGAATAAAACAGGACCAAACATCTCTCCACCAAACAACCTGAGGAATATCACGGAAAAACTGGGAATAAGCAGCCTTGCAAGAAACACGACCATCCCGAGAATTAGCCCAAACCAGAGAATCCACAACAGGAGAAATTGCAATAGGGTAAATAAATAGTATCATAGAAAGAGAGAAAGAATGAACAAAATAAAAGGGGCATACCCCAGGAAAAACAAGAGCAAAAAACAAAAGCTCAAACCAGTTCAAACGCATGAGCAAAACAAGAAGCAAGAGCTAAACAAGGGCTCTAACAAAAAAAAAAAAAAAAAAAAAAGCACAAGGCAAACAAATCAACTAACAGATATTCCACTTTAAAGCAACATGAGGCCAATCATTCAAGTTGATGGATAAGAGCCTACTACGAATAGTATTAATAATGGAACGGGTCACGATTATGCTAGTCTTATGAGGGCTCTCAAATATTCTTTTTTTTTTTTTTTTTTAATAAAATTGGATTGATCTAAGGGGAAAAAGCATCACAAACGATCATATGCTGAAAAACCCCTTGACAGTATCCATATATAAAAGAGATAAAAGAAAGTAACAAGTGACAAATAGCAACAAAGCACAAAGAGCCAGGGAAAACAACCGCAAACAAAAAAAGGCACACAGGCCACACCAAAAAGAAAAAGAAAACATCAAGAAAAATGAAAAGACTCGCGGCCTATGCAGTCATTGCCAACTAAAGAAGAACGGAACGGCGGCGCAGAAAATCACCAAGAATCAGCCTGAAGCTCCAAAGCATGCTTAGAAAGCGCATCTGCAACTTGATTCCCCTCCCTAAAAATATGTGAAACCTAAAAATCCATATGCGAGATTTGGAAGATGCAGCGCTGCCACGCCTGACGAACCCTCCAAGGAACCAACTCAGAACAAGAAGAAAGAAGTTGAACCACATAAGAAGAATCACTCTAGCTAGCTTCGATGCCACCCATACTTCCAAGCAAAATTAATGGCCAATGAGGCCGCCAGAAGCTCGGCCTCAAAAGAGAAAACCTGACCAAGAGGAATAGCAAAGCAACCCTTCACAAAGGCTCTACAGTTCCGAAAGATACCACCACAACCACCAACCCCTGGAGAGCCTATAGCAACGCCATCATTATTCACTTTGATCCAACTGGGGGCCGGAGGCGACCAAACCACACTCTTGATAACTAGGGCTTTAGAATGGCGACCCTGAAGACCAAATCGACGAAGTATCAAAAGGTCATCCATACAGTTACGCATACAACCAATCTCCATGCGATTAGCCTCTGAAACAGCACACCAAACCAAAGAAAGGACAGATCTAAAGTCCACCGACTTCCCTTCAAAGATACACTGATTACGAGCAACCCACACCCCCCATATCACTGCATGGATAGCCGCTTTCCATAAAATCCTGACCTGTTCACTAAAGGAAACCGACATGGCCTGCAAGAAGAATGATTGCCAAGTTTCGGTAAAAACACGTCGCTGGAAAGCCGAGAAAATCGCCTCCCAAAGAGCAACCGCCAGGGGATAATGAAGAAAAAGATGATCTGCAGATTCACTACTAACCCTACAAATAATGCAACGAGAAGCCAACTGGAACCCAGACCTGCAAAGGCAATCCTCAGTAGGAAGCCTGTTCCACATCAAACGCCAGGTCAAAGCTGAGCGAGAGGGGGGAATAAAATGGGACCAAACATCTTTCCACCAAACAACCTGAGGAATATCACGGAGAAACTGGGAATAAGCAGCCTTGCAAGAAACACGACCATCCCGAGAATTAACCCAAACCAAAGAATCCACAACAGGAAAAATTACAATACGATCAATTCAAAAACACAGATCCGGAAAGCGTGCTCGGAAACAATCGTCTAGCACCCATCGACCTTGATGAATAAAATCTGAGACCCTCGCTCAGAGTGGATTAGCTAAATAATCAGGAATCCCTAAAAGATCCAAAATGGGAACCCCCAACCAATTATCCCGCCAAAAGTCCCTCTGAGAGTTCTCTCCAATCAGTCAGATACCTTCCTTAAGAAGGGAACTATAATTAGACCGAAGAGAAGACCAAATCGAGGAGGTGACATACCCTCCATGAGACTTCTGCAAATGCCTGAGATACCTCTCCCGAAGAAAAGAGAAAGCAAAACCATCAGAGGTCATAAACTTCCAAGTGAATTTCCACAATAATGAGTCATTCAGCAACCCAATATCTTTCAGACCAAGACCACCTTGAGAGTAAGCCCTCATAAGACCAGCATAGTCCAAATGTTCCTCACATCTGTCCCTTAGATTAGGGGTTTAGTTACACATAGTTACAATCAATAAGAAAGAAAGTAATAGATAGGGAAATCACCCTTGGGCCTCCTTGTAGGGATGTCAAATTTACCCAGCCAGGCCGGGTACTCGGCCTTACCCGGGCCGAAAAACCCGGGTAAAACCCGGACATGCCTTACCTGGCACCGGGTAAGGGTTGTCTGGGTACCCGGGCCGGTTGTGTTCCGGCCCAGGTCCGGGTATACCAGGATACCCGGCCAGGTACCCGGTTTTGAACCCGGTTTTTAATTTTTTAATTTTTAATTTTTTTTTATTTTTTACACAAACAAATTTAACCCTAATTTAACAAACATATTATCTCCACCACCGATTCCCTATGCTCTGCCAAATCCTAATTTAACTTTTTTAACAAACATTTTTTTTTTTTGTAGATTGATAGAGTATAGTTCTTGTTAATTTTTATAAACATCATTTTGAAATTACAAATATTAAATATATTGATTTAACTTGCAAGCTACCAATCTTACCCACTTCAACAATGGTTGTGAAACGAGTTTGAAATTGAGCAATGTCATTGTTCCTCGTACAGGTCTTCAATAATCAAACAAGGCTTGAATTATTGGCAACCATACATTCTCCTTCTGCTAATAGCTTTTGTTAGTTGGGTTTATTACTAGAAGAAGTTGATTGTTGTCTGTTTTAGTTTATAGTAGCTTGCATCTATGCATGTTGGCTCACTTTCATGATATTAGAAGTCCTCGAATCGTAGTAGACCAGCCAAGCACACATTACATTATCAAACATCGTCTTGTATCAACAAGAGAAGTCTCTTACTACTATTGTGGTTTATGTAAAACAATTTCAGTAGGCTTATACTGTTGTGGTTTTATTTAGAAAAGCAAAAATGGGTATAAGGTCCAAGTGGGGAAAAAAATAATTATATTTTTAAATTATATAATTATATAGAATTATATAGCATAACTGTTATGCCATAACAGCAGCATGCAGCCTTGAATTAAAAAAAAATTAAAAAAATTAAAATAATAATAAAAAAAAGGTAAAACCCGGGTATGAATACCCGGAAACACGGCCGGGTTTTTCCGGACCAGGTACCCGATTCGAAAATCCAGGTATTTCCCGGCCGGATACCCGGACTATTAAAACCCGGGTACCCGGCCAGCCCGGTCCCGGGTTTTTGCCATCCCTACCTCCTTGTTTAATGCTTACTCCTTCCTTTCCTTATATGCTCCTAGTGTAAAGAGTGGTAAAAGAGGATGTGTCTAGATGGGTGGATGTCTTATGGTGAGTGACAAAGATATTGGAATGTAGAGAATGGTAAGAGAGGAATGGTTGAGTAACGTAATCAAGTTTTTTGGTGTTGAGTGTTGGATGGAAAAGATAGTTCAAGATTAGAAATGGAGGAAGTTGAATGTATGAAATATGGAAGAGAAAGCTAGGTCTAAAGCTCTGTAAAATGAGTGCTTGGAAAAATGCTTGGATCCCCTTTCAACTTGGAGAAGAAGAATATTTATAGTGGCTTCGAATTTGTACTGATAACCACTTGAAAAGCTGATATGGTAGGGTGTCACCCTCGTTGTCGCCATGGTGACATCATGGCAATAAGCAGTTACACATTCTGAGATTTAATTGTCACGGCCATTCTCATCTTTTTCGTGGTGGTGAAAATAGCAACACTAAGGATTCTGAGAGTGGTCGCTATTTGGTCCTATGATGACACAAAAGGGCGACATAATACTTGATTGATTTCTTTGGAATTAATATCTCTGTCACCCTTTGTTCTCAGGGCGATAGTTCATGGCAATGCCATTTGTTCTTCTATATCGCCCTTGTTCTCAGAGCAACATCCCGCGGCGATGCCATACCTGATTGATTTTCAGTAATTAATCTCTCTATCGCCCTTTGGTTGGCACAGCGACGATACCTCAGTAACAATTGGCTAAATTCTTCATTGCAATTTGGTCTTCTGTCACCGTGTGCTAAAGGCAACACCTTCAAAGTGCAATAATGCCCTGTTTCTCCACTTTGTACACATTTTTGCACTAAATTCTTCTTCTTCTTCACAAATGCCCTTGTGGCACGAATAATCCTAAAACACTTGATTAAAACGTTAAAACACGGGGAAATGCCCAAGAATCAAGCATAAAGAAGAGAAAAATGAGGGACAAGATCTTACCAATTTTGGTTCGATCATAAAGTTCGATGGAAACTAGACTTTTGGGGCTTTCGGAAAACATGTAGATCGACACCCAATTCAATCTGCGCAAGATAGACGTTCTTCACAAACCATTACAATTTTAGCTCTTTTCCTCCTTTTTGCCTCCCAATCTTCACTTTAAGCTCAAACACCATACTTATGGGAAATGTACCAAAAAAAGGCACAGAAACACATATTAAATACACAAAAAGTGCACAAAAACGAGAAAAACAAATCTAGGAATAGGAAGCTCTAAATGTGAACGTTTGTAGAGTGATAAGAGGGTTTCCATGTAAAAGATCAAGTGTCTTTTAATTTCCGCACTTGATATTTTACGTTGTTTGGATGTTTAATCTTAATTAATCAAATATTTGGTAATTAATTGATTAACAACCCATTCACCCCACCTCTAGGTTGTTTAGACACATATAGAGTTTATTTTTAATTGGTATTAGAGCAGGTTCTTAAACATACATAGGTGGTCCTTGCTCATTTTTGTCTTGCATTTTGCATTTCATTAATTGCATCAAACACTATAAGTGGAAGTGCAATAGGTCAAAAGGGAGCTTCTAATGTAAGGACCTGTATTTTATGATTGTCATATTTCATGACAAACCAGATTGGGAATGATTTTGTAATGGGCGGCTTAGGTTCTCGTTGGCAAGATTCCAAGCATCCTGTCACTTCAAGAGCGAAAGGTATACTCACTTGACTTTGTCTCTTGAAGAGTTTAGGTGCACACACACTACATGCATGATTTGTTCATCTTGTATTTGCGTTCTAATTGCTTATATATGTATATCCTTTACACAATCACACTTCCATTTCATTGTTAGATCTAAGTGTGGTTTTGTGTGAAGTAATTCGTTTCTGTTTATGTGACTGGAAACGTCCGCACTTGCACGATGGTGTGCATGTCTTAGTGAAATGGTTGACCATTTGAGAAGGTCACATTCTTCTCTTGGATAAGTGTTAGATATGGTGTGGTTGAATAGAGTAAGTTATCTAGTTTCAAAAGATTGGTTTTTCAATGTTTTAAATATTTTTGAAAACTGACCTTTGTATAGTCTTGTGACCATAACGTTTTATACAAAGATTCAAATTTCGTTTTGAAAATTTCAAGATAAACTAGACAACTATATCTTTCCAACGGTATATTAATCGTAATATTTTATGACCGTTTGGATTGGTTTTAAAATCTCCAAAGTCACCACCAAAATAGGGCATCTTTGTTTTTCTCCGAATCTGACCTTTGGTCACTCAAATGATCATAACTTTCTCTGTAGACATCTAAATCTTGTTTTGTTAAAGGTAGTAGAATGTAAACATCCATACATTTCCAATGGTATATTATACAAAAGGTTTCAATGTCGTTCGGTCATGTTTCGGGTCACTCAAATCTGGAGCAGTTGTGCTATCGGTTTGCTCACTAAAGGAAACCACCGTCATGAAAACTGTGGCTTTCACAGCAGTTGTCATAATGGTTTATTAATAGTGGACACCACTGTGAAAGCCACAACAGTTCTCATAGCGGTCTGGGCTATTTTTGATGAAACGATGTTGTTTCACTTAGGGCTTCCATATAACCATCTTTTTCTCATCTTCTTCAATAAGACCACAAAAATATAACCCTAGAGAGATAGAAAGAGTGGTTCTAGAGAGAGAAAGCTTCAAGCGTAATTCCTTAACTCTCCAAACCCAAAACCCATGCATCCATGACATCTTTCATACATCAATCATTCATGGGTCTTCTTCATTACCACACTTGGTAAGTAGAACAAACACCACATCTTCATTTATTGTTTTTATCTTAGTCAAAACATTTCTTTGATTGCTTAATTTAGCAAATCTTCAATCTTATTACATATTTTGTGAAGTTATGACATGATTGGGTTTTGTTTGTGATAGCTTGCATGATTAGGTTTTTTTGCCTAAATAGCTAATCTATAAATATTCATGTATGATTAATTGATGATTAGGTTTACTTTGTGCTTCTAGTCAAGTTCATGAATTTTTTACGAGTTGAATTTGACAATTAGGTTGCTAGAATCTTTCCATAACTAATTAAGACCTCATGTATGAGCATGTAGGCATTGTTTGATAACTAGATTGTTAAATTGCATTGTAACATCTAGTTAAACATTTTATGTGTGGTATTACACATTATTGCATTTGAGAATTGTTGTCATATCCACTTAGACTTTTAATTCTCTTCAATGAGTCAAAGTCTTATGGCTTCTAGGTGAAGTTGCACAAGCAAGAGAAGTCTTGCAACCAAGGATTGGTTGGCAAGCATTTGCCAAGTACCGCTATAAAAGGCCTGTGGGTAGATTAGGGGGTGCTCACTCCAAGAGTAGTGGATCAGGGGATATCAATAGGATTGAACCAAGAGTGGCGAGTGGTAGTGTCTATAGGCTGATGTTGTCGTGAATGAGAGTCTGTGTATCACTTGAGGGTGTAACCCGTCTTTCCATATAATGGATTTATGTGGATCAAGTTGCTAGCATAGCTAGTCCCATGGTTTTTCCCAGTTGGAGGGTTTCCACATAAAAATCATGTATTCTTTAATTTTCGCACTTTACTTGATTTTTATTGTTTGTTTGTTTTGGGTTAATTGTGATTAGTATTGACTAATCGAAAAATTTGTAATAATCGATTAACAACCCATTCACCCTCCCCTCCCCCCGCCACACCCCCCCCCCCCCCCCCCCCCCCCAAACCTCCCCCAGGTTGTATTAGACACACGCGTCTATATTTTCATTTGGTATCAAAGTAGGTTCCTAGACATACTTAGGAGATCCTTGTCATATTTGTGTGTCTTGCATTTGTGTGTCTTGCATTTGTGTGCATTTTGTTTATTGCCTTCACAATTGCATTCATTTCACCAAACACTACGAGTGTGAGTGAAACACTTAGAGAGGTTATTGCTTTGATGACTTCCAAAGTGAAGGGGAAGGAAATGGCTCCGATGAGGAGGTGAATCTCATGATTAGGAGATATAGGAGATTCATGAAATCTCACAAGAAGAGAATCACTTCTAAGTGAAGGAGGAAAAGAACATGACCTTGTCCAAAAAGGGAGGGGAAGCTATGATCACTACATGGAGTGATAGCAAAGTTGAAGTAGTTGAAGGATGTACCACAAGCTCAATTGAGTGTGAGAACAACTACTTTGCCTTTCCAATCTCCTTCCAAGAAGAAGCTCAAACCATCTCCAAGTGTTTGTCACTTGAAGGATTTAAGAAGGGTGACTTGGAGAATGGAGACCAAAGATGAGCAAGTTTGAGTGAAGCTAGCCTTGATGACATGACCCACGGAAGCACAAGTGGGAAAATATTCGATCCAGAGAGTACTTGCTCCGGGAACTCAAGTGATAATGTGGTGAATTATCAAGAGTTCATTGACTATCTTTAAAAAGGTTTGAAGAAGAAGAAAAATGATATCCTTGAATTGAACAGGGATAATCTTCAACTAAAAGCCAAAGTGACTCACTTGGATGATGATGTGAGATATATAGAGCAAAATGAAGGCAAGTTGAAGATGGAGCTTGAAGCAGCAAGGGAGGCTCTTGCTAAGCTAACTTCGGGTTCGAAGAAGCTTGACATCATGTTAAGCATTGGCAAGAAGCCCAATGACAAGCGAAGGCTTGGGTTTGTAGATGATGAGACGACAACATCCTCGGACAAGACTACTTTTGTAAGGGAGATAGCTCCTATTTGTCAGCCTCCGTCTCAAAACCCCAAGAAATATCTTGTTGTGGGTGAATCTTCTAAGAGCTCATCCTTGAAGATGCTTCCAAGGAACCAAGCTCAACCTCAACCTCAACGTTAACCTGTGAGGATGCCTCAACCAAAGATCCACCAATCTTTGAGACAAGTTCAACAAGGTCATAATGCTCAACCACAAAGGCACCAACTGGTGCACCTTCAAAGGCTATCTCATTAACATGGCAATGCCTCGATGAGAACTCAATGCAACGGCATGAATTCTTCTTTTGCTCCTACTTGTCCTTTTTGTGGTATGATTGATCACATAAGACCAAATTGTTTTAAGGGGTAATTACCCTGGTGGCCATCGACTTTTGCCACCACTATCAAAATGGCCACCAGATGGGGAAATGGATGGAAAGTGGCCATTTTTGGCAAACATTGTTACACTAATGTCCTTTCCATCCAATTCCATCCAATTCCATCCACTTTCATCCATGCCACCACTATCAAAATGGTCATCAAATGGCGAATTGAATGGAAAATGACCACTTTTGGTAAACATTGTTACACTAATGGTCATTCCATCCATTTCCATCAAATTCCATCCATTGAATGGCATTTTAGTAAATAAGGGGATGACATTTATTTATTTTATATGTTTTTTGAAAATCAATTTTTTCACTTGTTTTTTGAAATAAATAATTATATTTAATGTGTATATACGTATAGCATATCTCAAACATATATATATATATATATATTTCTTTTTTGAGAAGATTAAGGCTACAAAATCTAAAAATTCTAAAAAACATATTTGAGATAAGTTGAAAAGAAATATATATATATATTTGTTGAGAAGATTTAGGCTACAAAATCTAAAAATTCTAAAAAAAACATATTTGAGATAAGTTGAAAATAAATATATATATATATATGAGCTTATTCCCAGTTTTTCCGTGATATTCCTCAGGTTGTTTGGTGGAGAGATGTTTGGTCCCATTTTATTCCCCCCTCTCGCTCTGCTTTGACTTGGCGTTTGATGTTGAACAGGTTTCCTACTGAGGATCGCCTTTGCAGGTCTGGGTTCCAGTTGGCTTCTCGTTGCAGTATTTATGGGGTTAGTAGTGAATCTGCAGATCATCTTTTTCTTCATTGTCCCATGGCGATTGCTCTTTGGGAGGCGGTTTTTTCGATTTTCCAGCGACGTTTCTATACCGAAACTTGGCAATCCTTCTTCTTGCAGGCCATGTCGGTTTCCTTTAGTGAGCAGGTCAGGATTTTGTGGAAAGTGGCTATCCATGCTGTGATATGGGGGGTGTGGACTGTTCGTAATCAGTGGATATTTGAAGGGAAGTCGGTGGACTTTAGATCCGTCCTTTCTTTGGTCTGGTGTGCGGTTTCAGAGGCTAATCGCCTAGGGATTGGTTGTATGCGTAACTGTATGGATGACCTTTTGATTCTTCGTCGATTTGGTCTTTAGGGTCGCCCTTCTAAAGCCCCAGTTATCAAGAGTGTGGTTTGGTCGCCTCCGGCCCCCGGCTAGATCAAAGTGAATACCGATGGCGCTGCTATGGGCTCTCCGGGGGTTGGTGGTTGTGGTGGTATCTTTCGGAACTGTAGAGCATTTGTGAAGGGTTGCTTTGCTATTCCTCTTGGTCAGGTTTTCGCTTTTGAGGCTGAGCTTCTGGAGGCCTCATTGGCCATTAATTTTGCTTGGAAGTATGGGTGGCATCGAATCTGGCTTGAGAGCGATTCTTCTTATGTGGTTCAGCTTCTCTCTTCTCGTTCTGAGTTGGTTCCTTGGAGGGTTCGTCAGGCGTGGCAGCGCTGCATCTTCCAAATCTCACATATGGATTTTCAGGTTTCTCATATTTTTAGGGAGGGTAATCAAGTTGCAGATACGCTTTCTAAGCATGCTTTGGAGCTTCAGACAGATTCTTGGTGGTTCTCTGCCCCGCCATTCTGTTCTTCTTTAGTTGGCAATGACTACATGGGCCGCGAGTCTTTTCGTTTTTCTTGATGTTTTCTTTTTCTTTTTGATGTGGCCTACGTGCCTCTTTTTGTTTGGGGTTGTTTTCCCTGGCTCTTTGTGCTTTGTTGCTTTTTGTCACTTTTTACTTTCTTTTATCTCTTTTATATACGGATACTGTCTAGGGGTTTTTCAGCATATGATCGCTTGTGATGCTTTTTCCCCTTAGATCAGTCCAATTTTATTAAAAAATATATATATATGATAAATTTGAAAGGAGCAAGAAAACCATGGAGAAAACCTGCTCAGAAGTTGTTGTTTATTGCGACTGTTGTAGCACTTTCTTCGGGTTTTATCTTCATCCCAATTAGTGCTCAAAAACTTCAAATGAATTTTGCAATGTTGCCCAAGAATACACCTATTCCTCCTTCTGGGCCGAGTACAAGAACCTCCGCTACCCCACCACCTCCAGGAGCAAATTCATATTCCAATGGTTGGAATTTCAGGATGCTGCCTAAGAATACGCCTATTCCTCCTTCTGGGCCGAGTACGAGAACCTTCGCTTCCCCACCACCTTCAGGAGCAAATTCATATTCCAATACTTGGAATTTCAGGATGCTGCCTAAGAATACGCCTATTCCTCCTTCTGGGCTGAGTACGAGAACCTTCGCTTCCCCACCACCTCCGAGAGCAAATTCCTATTCCAATAGTTGGAATTTCAGGATGCTACCTAAGAATATGCCTATTCCTCCTTCTGGACCGAGTACAAGAACCTCTGCTTCCCTACCACCTCCAGGAGCAAATTCTTATTCCAATAGTTGGAATTTCAGGATGCTGCCTAAGAATACGCCTATTCCACCTTCTGGGCCGAGTACAAGAACCTCCACTTCCCCACCACCTCTGAAGACAAATACCTAGTCCAGTGGTTGGAATTTCAGGATGCTGCCCAAGGATACTCCTCTTCCAAAGTCTGAGCCCAGTAAAGGCCCCCCTCCACCCTAAATCTTGAAACTGGGTCTTTGAATTTCTAAAGGCACCTACCGCTTCTGCATTTAATTACCGGTTTCTTGTGTGAAATTTCTTGATTAATAAAAAGCTATCTGTTTTTTTTTTCTTATAAAAATATATATATATTTTTTTCTTTTTTGAGAAAATTAAGGCTACAAAATCTAAAAATTCTAAAAAACATATTTGAGATAAGTTGAAAATAAATATATATTTTCTTTTTTGAGAAGATGAAGGTTATAAAATCTAAAAATTCTAAAAATTATATTTGAGATAATTTGAAAAGAAATATATATATATACACACTAAATATAATTATTTGTTTCAAAAACAAAAGAAAAAATTGAGGGAACCCTAGGAAAAAAAAAAGGTGAATAGTGGTCGCTGATACAGTAATTCCGCCGCTGCTACAGTAATTCCGTCACTGCTACATTACCCGCTACAGTTCCATCTATGCTACAGTACCACTACAGTGTTCCGTCGCTGCTACAGTGTTTCCGCTGCAGAACCGCTACAGTGGTTCCGCTACAGTATTGCTACAATGTTTCCGCCATTGGTCCGCAACAGTGGTTCCACCACAGTACCGCTACAGTGTTTCCGTCATTGCTACAGTGCCGATATAGTGTTTTTTTTTGCTGCTACAGTTGGGCTTTGCTACAGTATTCAGCTACAGTGATCCGCCACAGTATTCTGCCACAGTGATTTGCTACAGTGATCTGCTACAGTATTCTACTACAGTGATTTTGCTACATTAATTGTTAGTTTATCGAGCTCTATGGATCCCATGTGCATGGAGGCCACTTTGTCTCTTTCATCTCCGGTGGCAATGTCTTCCACCTCAAATAGTTCAGTTGGTCTGAGTACGGTGAGTAGAGTGAATTCCTCTTATCGGGTTGTTCCTCTTGCATCCGGTAGGGTCATTGGTTGGTGAGTCGACTCCTCCTCAGCCTGAGGGGGGTGTTTCGGTGAATTTTTCAAATTCTGTTACAGGTCTCATTCAGAGTTCAGTGCCTATGGTCCAAGGTGGTAAGTCTTTTGCGGGTCTCTTCAAATCTTCCCCTGTTGAGACTTTACCGGTGCCATCAATTCCCTCTAAGAAGGGGGGGTATGTTTCTGTTCGGGTGGATCCGATTGCTTATCAGGCCCGTCTTGAGTTGTGTAGGCATGCTCTTATTGGTTGTGTGATGCTTTCTAGTGGTGAGCGGCCTTGGAAGCTTGTGGATCTTAAGGTAAGACTTAGCAAGCATTGGATGCTAAATTCTGATTGGCGACTTATATCTCTGGGGAGAGGTTATTATCAGATTCTTTTGAAGTCTCCTGTTGAGAAGAATCATGTTTGGGGGTTAGGTTCAATTCATCTAAAGCCAGGTATTCTTCACCTACAGCCTTGGGTCTCGAATTTTATTCCATCGCTTCAGAAGTCCACCAATGCTCAGGTTTGGGTTAGGCTCTTTGATTTATCGTGGGAATACTGGCATCAAAAAATTATTTCTGACTTGGGTAGAGGGATTGGGGTGCCATTGCGGTTGGACAAGGCTACTAGTGATGGGGATTTTGGTCATTATGCTAGAGTTCTAGTTGATGTGGATGTGTCATCAGTGTTGCCTACTTCAGTGTTGCTGGGGAGGGATGAATTTCATATTTCTTTTATAGCTGTTGAGTATGAGAATCTCCCAGTTTTTTGATCCACTTGCTCTTCTATAGGTCATTTTCCTAGTTCTTGTCATTGGAACAAGTCTTCTAAGGTTCCTCTGACTAGTTCTGCAAAATCGACACAAGATATAGCCGGGGATTCTAGAGTTTTCGGGGTTGATGGTTTTCAACCTGTTTGGACCCGTTCTTCTAAATCAGTTTATCGCCCTATTTTTGCACCTCAAGAGGAGGTCCCGTTATCCAATGTTTTTACAGCTATTCACCTGGATATAGGTGGTCAAGATTCGGTGGTTGTTCATACTTCAGTTGGGTCTAATTTGATCTCAGGATCCATTCCGTCCGCTAGTTTGGTTCTTTCTTCGGATCCATCTTTGTCTATTGTGTCAGCTATTTCGGAAGTGGTTTTGAATTCGGTTTACCCAATGATTTCCCGGACATTGCAGATTAGCAAGGGTTCAAGATTTGATGACGAGGTCACTGATTTAGTTTTGGTTTCTAGTTCTTCGGTTTTTGATCCTTTTATTAGTTCTGTTAGTTCGGCTGTAGGGGTGGTGAATGATTCAACGAATGTTGTTCAGGGTTCTTCGTTGGTCAATCAGATTCGTCCTATGATCTCTACCATTTTCTCTAAGTCATCTTCTCGTCCGAGTCAGACAGCTCGTCAATAAATTAAGGTTCATGAGGTATCAGGCAATCAGTCATCTGAGGAGGCAGTTATGTCTTCATTTCCGAATGTCAAGGTGGATCAAAGTAGTTTACGAGATGGATCTGGTATTTCTTGTTCCTAGGTTACGGATCCTAGGGTGCTTATTCGAAACTCCGGTCCGTTGTCAGAATCTCAGGTTGAGCTTCGCCTCATTGCAAATTCTTCATGGGCTTCCCAGATGGAGGACGGTGAGTTAGCCAATGTTGAGGTTGCTCAGAGAGCTTTGAGGGTTGAGCGTAGGCTGGCTTCTTTAAAGTCCGGATACCTGGCTCCTCCGACCGTTTTCAATGATTAATATCCCCTTTGGAATTGTCGTGGGATCCGGGGCGAGCCCACGAGGCGGGTACTTAGAGAGTTTTGTCATTTACATAGACCTACTTTGGTTTGTATTGCAGCACCTATGGTTGATTTTTCCTCTATCTCTTCCGGTTTCTGGTCTTCACTCAATCTTCGTCTGGTGGGCATGAACTATATGGGTGGGTTGATTCCGACTATTTGGGTTTTTGCTTGTGCTTCATTTCCTCAAGCTCAGATAGTTCATTGTCATGATCAATAACATACTGTTTCGCTTTTGATCGGTTCTTGGGTGCATTGGTACACTTTTATTTATGCAAGCACTTCTGCAGTGGTTCGTAGGTCTCTTTGACAATCTCTTCGAGATATGGTTAGTTGGGTTTCTTCTTCCTGGTTGGTTGTTGGGGATTTTAATGCGGTTCTGGGTGGTCATGAGGCTTTGGGTTCTCGTTCTCTTGCCCGTGGTTCTTGTGAGGATTTCAGGGTCATGATTGAGGATTGTGGTTTGGTTGGTATTCGTTCTCAGGGCGCCCGATTCACTTGGGTTAGAGGTTGCAGTAACCACACTAGAGTTGAGAGACGATTAGATAGAGTTTTGGTTTCAGATGGTTGCATTTCCTGTTGGAGGGAAATTTCGTGTGTGGCTCTTCCCCGTATTTGTTCAGATCACTACCCGTTGTTGGTTCGGTTGTCAGATTTTGAGGTTTCTAGTTATAGGCCGTTTCGGTTTCAGAGCATGTGGTTACAGCATCCTGATTTTATAGCTATTGTTCAAGGATTTGGAGCTCTCCTGTTGTGGGTAGGCATCCTCAGGTTGTTATCTACAAGCTGAAAACCTTAAAGAAGGCTCTCAAGTCTTGGAATTGGGAGGTTTTTAGGGATCTTAACTCTGTCATTGCTGGGAAGTGTGCGGAGCTTCATTCTATTTAGCAAGATTTGTATAACCAAGGTTTTTCAGATAATCTTTTTATGGCTGAGGCGAGTATTCAGTCTGAGCTAGATGTGTTGTTACGCAGACAAGAGTGCTTTTTTCGGGATCGATCTAGAGTTAGGTGGCTTCGTGATGGGGATCGGAAAACATCTTTCTTTCATGCCTCTATCAAACGTAGGCAGTATCGTAATGCTATATCAGCCCTTTTGATTAATGGGGTTCTCTCGGAGGATCGGCCTACCATAAGGGATCATTAGTTATTACTCTGACCTCTTCTCTTCGGATGTTTCTAGAGTTAGAAGAGATTTATCTATTGTAGATGATGTGATTCCTTCCTTGGTAACTGCCGTAGAGAATGTTTTCTTGACTAGCGTTCCATCTGCATATGAAATTCAAGATGTGGTATTTGCTATGGATGCTGCTTCTGCCCCTAGGCCGGATGGGTTTTCTGGTAGATTTTATCAAAGATGTTAGGATGTTGTAGGTAGCGATGTGGTCCTCGCGGTTCAGGATTTTTTCATCACTGGAATTATTTTCCCGGGTCTCAATTCCAGCTTCATTGTTCTTCTTCCAAAGCTGAGGGAATCGATTTCAGTTGATCAGTTTTGACCAATTGTTCTTAGTAACTTTCTTTTTAAAATTTCTTCGAAGATTTTGGCTGATCTTTTAGCTCGAGTTGCCTCCAAGATTATTTCTCCTCAACAGTTTGGATTCATTCGAGACCGGCATATCGAGGATTGTATTGCTTTAGCTTCTGACTGTGTGAATGTGTTGCAGAAGAAGTGCTATGGGGGTAATTTGGCCATGAAGATTGATATCCGTAAGGCTTTTGACACCCTGGATTAGTCTTTCCTTTGCATAGTGCTTCAGGCTTTTGAGTTTTCTTCTGTTTTTGTGGATTGGATGGACAATATTCTACATTCATCTATGCTTTCTATTCTATTGAATGGAGTCCCAGAGGGATATTTCGGCTGCTCTAGAGGGGTTCGTCAAGGAGATCCGCTTTCTCCGCTTTTGTTTGGTATTGCAGAGGACTTCCTTAGTAGATTATTGACGAGGTTGGTGGGTTCTTCTCATATTCTGCCGATTTCTTCGCCAATGGGTTTTTTGGCTCCTACTCATTTGCTCTATGCAGATGATGTTTTGATCTTTTGCAGAGGCACTCAAAAGAATCTAGGGCATATCATGGGTGCTTTTAAAGATTATGGTGATATTTTAAGCCAGTTGGTTAACTAGGGTAAGTCTTTGATTTATTTTGGTTCATCCATCTCCCCCTCTCTGATTGGTAGTTTGCAGTCTCTGGTTGGTATGCAGATTGGGCATCTACCATTTTCTTATTTGGGAGTCCCTTTGTTTCGGGGTAAGCCTCGAAAAGTAGTGCTTCGACCTATTGCAGAAAAGATTTTCTCTAAATTCGCTAAATGGAAGGGCAAGTCCCTCTCTCTGGCCAGTCGTGCTACTCTGATCAGGTCGGTCATCACTGATACGAACCTCGTCGATTGTAACAAGGTTGATGCCTATGATCGTTCTAACCTCTGGTTCGTATGGAAACTGCGACCCAACACCTATATCAAGATGTGGACCTTGGTATAAGGAAAACGCCACAATCAAGGATGGAATACTTGATTGATAAGTCAAGGAGGAACGCCACAGAAAATCTGATAAGTTCCAGTCAGTTCTCAAAGAACAAAAGAGAAAATTATCTCAATTTTCATTCAAATTCAAGTCTGCCGAAAATTACATAAGTTGGTTCCTTTTAAACTAAAACCCTAGAAGACAAGAAAGGCTACACGCCAAACTCGAAAAGGAAAAAATATTTCGGCCATTAAGGCCTTACAAAACAAAAACTAAAAAGGGCAATAATTGCCTTACAAACGGGAAAGAAAATAAACACTAAAATAAGCAACTATTGACTTGCTCCCTATTTGGAAGGCTAAATTAGGAAGTAAATCAGTCCTTTAATTTGGAAAACAAATCAACTCATTATTCTTTTGAAAACAAAATAAAAAAAAGGAAACAAATCACGCCCAACTTTTGCTTCACGACCATGTCTTCTCTTATTCGGCCCAATCCATTGCCTTGATGGCATTAATTAAGCCATGGTCTTCATGTGGGCTTATCTTGGACTTCAACAATTTAGGATCAGCCCAATAGGTGTTGGGTCGCGGTTTCCATCCGAACCAATGGTTAGAACGATCCTAGGCATAAACCTTGTTACAATCGACGAGGTTCATATCAGAAGTGGATGGAAGTGGATGGAATTGGATGGAATGACCATTAGTGTAACAATGTTTGCCAAAAATGGCCACTTTCCATCCATTTCCCCATCTGGTGGCCATTTTGATAGTGGTGGCAAAAGTCGATGGCCACCAGGGGTAATTACCCCTTGTTTTAACTACATTAGGGGATGTATAATTGTCAGCATGAAAGAAAAGAGAATGAATCTTAGGGCTATGCATGATCCTAGAAAACCTAGAAACTTGAAGATTTTGACCACTAGTAATGATATGGTTGGACCTAGGTTGAATCGGAAAGATGAGCACCCAAGCAATTGTGCTCATATGACACCCTTGGATATTACCAATTCTAATTGACTTAGTATGTCTAATGGGAATTGTCTCTCACCCTGATACGGTACGGATTTGACCCCAATAAGGGGAGCTCAAGCAAAGAGTGCAAACTTACATGATTTGCTT